>CM062606.1:702500-1010740 GCA_031470985.1 Agastache rugosa
GCAGTGAGATAATAAGCCCTTCTATTACCTTTTTGTATCCCTTTCGTTCGGCTTTCTGGAATGAGCAACTCATTTGCTTTTTATTTTTTCTGTTGCAGCTGTCTACCTCTCTATAGTTTCAGCTATACATATGACTATATAATGTCAACCCCAACAAGCTTTGTGGACAGGTAATGCTGATGCATATTCCGTGTTTATCTTTTTATATGAAATTTTTTATGATTAAAATTTTTGAAATTCTGGTTTATCTTTTTTTGTAGATATTTAATTTTATAGTGTGTTTTTTGCTTCTTTTCTCTTGAATCTTTCTTCCAATATTTTCTGTATCCAGAAAACTATTTGTTGTGCTTGTAAGCTAATTCTGAATTTGATCAGCTTATGAGACGTCATTATTTATCAATCATGGTTGCAGTTTTGCTGATAAAAAGGAAAGTCGTTACAATCCAAAAATGCATCCAGTAATTTCTGTTGACAACTGGAGGAAAGGATCTCAGGTAGTGACTCGTGATTCTGTTCTTAGCAAGAGTTGAACTAATTTAGCAGATGCATTCACTGACAAGAAAATATGAAAATAAAATAAGCAAAATAAAAACTCATTTCTTGTATTTTCTAGCTTTTTATCTATTTCTTTTATTCTTTGCAGTGGGTTGTTCTGACCAGAAAGCATGCTGGGATTGTAGTTGAAGATGAAACTGTATTCTCTATGTTTCAGTTACATTGCAAGGTCGGTATATTTAGCATTCCCTTTTGCACCATGGTTTGATAATCAGTCGAATATATTTTTGGCGGCATGATGTTTTTACCTTCCACAAGTTGTATTTGTGTTAGTTCGAAATTTTTTGCTACTTGCTTTAAATGGTACTTGCCTAAATTATACTCTTTACTTCCTAAGGGAATTATCTGATCAGAAGATACAAATAAATGTAGCATGTTGGTAATATTCAATTAGACGTTGATCTCACCAGTCACCAGAGGCTGACATGGACATGTTTTTCTCCATCAAGCATGATTTTATTTCGATATTTCTGCTGATTCGTTCTTTTTCCTTTTCTTTCGAGCACAGAGGAAGTCTTTACCTGAATTTTGGCGAGACCATCCCCTTGTAAGTCTTATCTCTGTTGATTATTTTCTTTCACCCATCATTTGAAACATGATTAACTGCACTAGCAATAAATAGTTGGAGCTATGGATTTCTTTTTGTGATCGTAATCATTATTTATTGGAGAGAAAATTTGAACTCTGTTGTCGATTTTGTCGTGCAGCCTGCCGATGGATCAGCTGAACATAATTGTATACCTGATGAACATTATGTTCAGACCTTGCTTACTGTAAGCTGATCTCATTCAATGTCAGTTATCTGTTAATATTATCAATATCTATTGATTATCTTTTGTCTGTTCAGCTAAAAGGCCTGGAAGGAGAAATCACTAGAAGGTCACTGACTCACAGTTCTTGGGATCTCACATCTTCGAGAGATCCTCACAGGCGAGGATGGCATCCACTCACTTACAAGTTGGGCGATGCTACTTCCACTCTTATCCAATCCATCAAGGTAATTTTCCTGCTGTTGTGGATATAATTCTCGTTCTTCTTCCTACATGTTTCCATTCCCACAAGCACCTAAACATATTCGAAGCCTGCATGAAGCATCTCTTAAATATACTTTCATTTAAAGGTTAAAAAAAACTGAAGCCCTGTCTCCAGCTAAACCTCATTGGAAGAGATTCATATCAATTTAGGGGTTTTGTGGATCTAACATTGACTTATAACTAGTATTTTCAAGATCGAAGATTTTGATCTTCATAGAAACTTGTTTCTTGAAGGGCACATTAGTAAGAATGTGATATTTTAGCCTACAAGACTTAATCTCAATTAGACCGTGTCTAGTCGCATATTACGTGAATCGCTATGCCCTTGCTCTTTTGCATAGTTGAAAGCTTGAACTTAACTCCTCTAAAAATGTCACTCGGATTGTGGATAAACTGTATTGTTTCATCCGTTTCATCGAAGCATTTCAAAAGGAATCCTTCCATTTCTCCAATGGATATTCCAATAGAGAAAATAGTAGCTTTGGGCTGCTAATATAAAAGAGTACTATGAATATATCAGAAAATTACAATTCTAAAATGTGAATGCAATCAATCGGAAAGTAGGCAAAGAAATTTTCGAGGCCTCATATACGTACGTGTTTTCTCCTCCAGGCCATAGATAACATCTATTTCGAGACTGAGTACAGAAGAGAATGGTGCACTAGCAAGGGGAAACCCTCTCAATGCTTCCTTTTTGCCAGGAAATTCACGCGACCTGCTGCCCTACGTCTTCTCAATATGGTGAGTTTCATTCTATTTCCATCTGTTCATATAAAAACGATAAATTATACTTGACATGCATAACAAGAAACATAGTAATGAATGGAAATTTACGACTTGTGCTATAAAATGCAGTCTGCTTTCGGATTTTCCAGAGAAGCTGCAACTCAAACCTGATAGAGTGATGTAGACGACGGATTAGCAACCGGAATTCGTACATGTGAATAACCTAGTGAGCCATCCTCATCCATACTGATTAATATCAATATCGAAATGAGTTTTGTTGTATCTTATGATGTAATTGTTGTAATAAAGGCTGTCTTATTAATATCTTACATATTTCCTCTTGTGAGATGTCAATGTCAATATTAGGTGTATCATTTTTCTGGTTTGTTACCATATCTGGAGTAGCCTAAAATATTCAGTAATTCCGCAGCTTTAGTTTAGTAGTAATCATCTACATTTTCAATTCCCTATCTTCATTTTTAACATGCCTTCCATGTAAACTTTATTCTTGACCTGGTTAATTAGAATCTTCAGAATAATCCAAAACATGTAATATCCCATTACTCCTAATTGTCTCTAATAATCTCCCTATTTATCTCCTAATCCCCTTGATTATTAGCTCATACCGGTTTGTGACCAAGTTTTTGCCACAAATAAATAGGGTTAAATGCGTAAACTTTCACCCAATTCTGATTTTTTACCTAATCTATTTTTTTGCCAGGAAGTACACGAACTTTGTTAGAGTTTGATTTTTAAAATCTCTTTTGTCATAAAATCTGCGAAACCTGGGATATATGTTTGCCGGGAAAATGAATTCGGGTTAAAAATTAAATAGTGGTAAAATTCGTGTATTTTCTCGTCAAAAATATAAATTGGGTTAATAATCGGAAGTGACTGAAAGTTCGTATATTAGCATGCAATTAATTAACCCAAACAAATAAATATGTGGAATGAAATAGTGAGAGAGAGAGACCTTGTGACGCTCAGTGGTATCTTCCGGTAACTTTTGGGGAACTTAGATAACTGGGAACGAGAATGATTATTCACCTAAACAAAAGTTACAATACTAGTACAAATTAATTCTAGAGAGAGAGAGAGAGAGAGATTGAAATAATTGGAATCACCTACCTATTTGATATCGGATAATTAATGGGCTTTGGGATACTAGATTTCAAGTGACAAAAGATACTTATTTACTTCATTAATTACTTCTCTACCAAATTCACTCAGAAAATTATCGAGGTACTCTTCTCAACCACATAGAATTAAAAATCAACGTAATATTTTAAATATATAAATCCTCATTCAAGTATCATTTTCTTGATCTTCACTATGATCTAGTTAAATACCTTAATTAATCTAATTCAAGAACCATGAAACACCTAACATTCAATCACATTTTTTCTATAAATATTCAAAGAACACCAATTATATTTCATCAAACTAATTATAAACCCTAAGCCTTCACTCCAAAAAGAAAATAAAAAATAAAAAATGGGCTTCAAATTACTAGCTACTATTCTCATCATCCTCGCCGTCTACCCCAATACGCCGCTCAGTCAGTGGCTCCCCCGCTGCCGGCCGCCGCAGCTTCCGGTGAATCTCGAGCCACTCTGCGCATTCCAGCTGGCGCTGGCGAACCGTGCATGCGCAGTTCTGCCGTACGCGCCAGTCCCTCCGCCGACTCCTCCCTCGCCGGCTCCCGAGGACGGGGAGGCGGGCGGCCACCGCCACCGCCGCCCCGGCCAACACTACCAGTCTCAGGGCGACAGGTACGTGGAGACGGCGGTGAAGGAGGAATGCTGTCGGTGGCTGAAGCAAGTCGACACTGTGTGTGTGTGTGATCTGCTCGTGCATCTGCCGCCGTTCATGAGGTGGCCGCTCCACGAGTACAAGGTCATCGTCGACGACAGCTGCGACGTCAGCTTCCAGTGCCCGTCGAGATTGGGGAAATTCTGACCGTCGGATTCGCCGGCGTTTGGGAAGATTGATTGATCGTCGGAAGTCTTCTTCCTCTTGCATGCATGCATGGTTTTATTCAATTTTAATTAATATTTTTATTTGAGTTTGCACGTATTATTGAGTGTAAGCTGAAAAACAAGATGCAAGTCAACACCTTCTAATTAATAAAGAACCAAATGCAAGACGACGATGATTTTGAATATTGCACCCTGCAAAAGAGAAACATGCATGTCAAATTAAATGCCCTCTTTGTTTGATTGAATGTGAAATTGTCGAGCATTTATTTTTCTCATGCTCGAGTGCACATAGGACTAGACTGAGTTATGTTGGTCATGTGAATCCAATTTTTCATTTCGAGCAACACATGAGTCTGGTAAGGAAGAAAAGAACGTCAAAGTTGTGGAAGGCTCTGTGGATTTGTGTTGTGTGGAATATCTCGAATCATAGAAACGTGGTGTTATTCAAGGATGGAACGAGCAGCATTGATGATTTAATCAGTTTGATTAAGGTTTGGTTTTGGTTTTGGATTTCCATTAATCTTTATCCGAGTTTTGTTTTGTTATAGATTGGGAGATTGGATTTGCAATCATTCTCATTGTCTTGATTTGTTGGATTAGTATTGCTTGTTTTGTAGTTTTCTTGAACTTTGTAGCTCGTTTTGGATAATGCCTCTCGCGCGTGATTGAATGAATTTTACTTCGAAAAAGAAAATATGTTTGGGCTGCGGTTTTAAGATTTTTTTGACATACCATGATTGAATGGATTAATTTCTTGTATGTATAGTAAAATAATATATTGAGCGATTTTTATGTATATTGTGTTGTCCGTTGTCTATCCGTCTACATAACTTTAAACAACAAAATAACCATCAAGCATGATTCAACCATATAAAACGCATTACAATATATCTTATGAAAAAAGAACAAAACAAATAACAAAAAAATAATCCAAATCAATTCACCAACTCCTCATCAACCTCCCGTAATTGAAAGTATCATGAAATTATCATGGTCTTTATTAATTTATACATTTAATTAAAAAATTACATCCGTCTCAAAATATATATTCAACCTAATTTAATAAATTTCTACCCGATTTCTATATATTATTAAAAGCAACACAATCATCATGCAGATATCTAATAAGCATGAATTTAATGTGTAAAAAGCATTACACACCATACTTCAAAGACACTTAAAAGCGTGATTTTAAATTGTAAAAAGCATTGTTTTATAAAACTAAAAGCATATATTGTGAAAAATCTTCGATAAGTAGAAAAATATACATAAATATGTTTTAAACGAGTAAAAATTATTGAATTTTTAAACTAAAAACATATTGTGTATACAACTTTCGTATAACATATCATGCTTAATTTTCCCTAGTAAACAATAACAAAAACAGTTATGAGTGTATTTCAAAAAAAAAATCGATTTTTTTTTATTAGTGTACATTTAACTCAACAATAACGGGCAAAAGACCCATGAAACACCTAACATTCAAGTTACAATTTTTCTATAAATATTCAAAAAACACACCAATTATATTTCATCAAACTAAACCCTCACCCTACCCTTCTTCACTCCTCCAAAAAATAAAAATAAAATAAAAAAATAATTAAAAAATGGGCTTCAAATTACTAGCTACTATTCTCATCATCCTCGCCGTCTACCCCAATACGCCGCTCAGCCAGTGGCTCCCCCGCCGCCCGCCGCCGCTTCCGGTGAATCCCAAGCCACTCTGCGCACTCCAGCTGGCGCTGGTGAACCGTGCATGCGCACTTCTGCCGTACGCGCAAGTCCCTCCGCCGGCTCCTCCATCGCCGCCTCCTCCCCCGCCGGCTCCCGAGGAAGGGGAGGCGAGCGGACACCACCACCACCACCGCCAGCACCACCACCGCCAACACCACCACCGCCAACACCACCGTTCTCGGGGCGACGGGTACGTGACGGCGGAGGAGCAGGAGTGCTGTCGGTGGCTGAAGGAAGTCGACACTGTGTGTGTGTGTGAAATGCTCGTGCATCTGCCGCCGTTCATGACGAGGCCCCTCCACGAGTACAAGGTCGTCGTCGACGGCAGCTGCGACGTCAGCTTCGAGTGCGCGTCGAGATTGGGGAAATTCTGACCGTCGGATTCGCCGGCGTTTGGGAAGATTAATTGATCGTCGGAAGTCTTCTTCCTCTTGCATGCATGGTTTTTTTCAATTTTAATTAATATTTTTATTTGAGTTTGCACGTATTATAATGTTATTAATATTAACTATATATATGGCTTCAAAAAAAAATATTAACTATATATATATATTATATATATAATGTTCTGTGTCGCATGCCATGTTGGAATAGTGTGTGCACTTATTGTGTGTGTAGAGAGAGAGAGAGAGAGAGAGAGAGGAGATGGGGAGCGTGCGCGATTTCAATCTCACCCTAACGGCCTAACCGTTTCTGTTTGTTTATATATATATCAGATCATGTAAGCCGAAATGTCAGTTCTGCCCTTACATATTTTCGTAACAATAAAATCAGCAGTAGTTTATTTCTTGTTTCATCACATGAATTTATTTAATTTTTTCAAAAAACGGATACAATATATTAAAATTAAATTTTTAAATGATCGTTCAGAAATAATTCAATTATCTTTTTGGTATAAATATATTATTATCTACTCTGGCTTATACTTACTGAGAAGAATCTAAATCTACACTTTATTTCTAACTAGAATTTTCCTTCAGTTTTTATCAAAGCTCAGAGCTCAGAAGACGATAAGTCCAATTTTACCGCAATGAAAACTCTATTTTTTAATATTTGCAAATAAATTCCCAAAATTAAAAGCAGCAAATATACTCTATCCAAATTGGGCCTACGTAATATGGACATAAATACATCAAATATTGATCTATTATTAAAGAGTGTAATGGGCCTAATTTTAAGTTATATACTAGGGAATCGAAGCCCAATCTTATTGAATCTTTACTTTAGCTCTATATTTTACATATGTTTTTTTTGTATTTATAGCCCATTAACATAGTCCAGATTTTGGTTAAAAAGGTAAGTAAGCTTCTTTTCAACATTTTTAAGCTTCAAAATCTTGTAAGATGTTTCAATAGCGTATAAGATGTAAAGTTTCAAGAACTTATATTCTCGTCAGAATATTCTATACATTAAGCTTATAAGTTCTTTTATTATAATATAGCGAAGTGTTTGGGCCGACCGAAATTCGCAAAGCCCGAATCCGAAGAGGAGAAGACCAATTAGAAAAAATCGAGTTGATTTGAATTACCTATTTGAACCGGATAAGAGGATTTGACACCTCTTTTTTTTTAAATGTAAATAAATTTATTGAGTATAAGGGTACTCAAACCCGAACAGTACGCATAAAAACATAGATAACAGTACCGAAAATTAGAAGAATTTAGATGAATTTGGATGAAAAACATCTAATAGGATCCAAAAACCACTCATGAGACGAATAGCAAGAATTGATGAAAAGCATCGCCTTTATGATTCTACCTAGAAAGAGAAAGAGAAAGAGAGAGAGAAAGAGCAGCATGAAAAGGCAAGAAAATCTCTCTCTCGTGAAAATGACATAATTCTCATGAAAAATTTAAATGAGTGGTTGATTATGTGTATTCATCAGTCACATTGTGTACTTACATATATTATATTTTCTCACGACTATTATTCTTAGTTATTTTCTAAACTTGTATTTTATGTTATAGAAAATTATATAGGAGAGATAAATTGCAAGACGACTTTAATTTTATTAGTTGAAATGACATTGATGTAACTGGATGAGCTAGTGGAGGGAATTTGATGATTAAGAACGAGCCCAAACCCTATTAGTCTATAATAGGGTGTAATTAAATTGCTTAATAGTCATGCATATATAACTGGATGCGTCTAATTCAAAATTTTATAAGTTTTGACGAACTGATTAATAAATATAAATAAGATACATCTAGATCGGAAAATAAATTTTGATTTAATTCGTACAAGTTTGTTTCTACTAGTGCCACGTGTAATTTGTGCAATACTCTTCTCGATTACTCAAGAATTAAAGCAGATTAAATAATGGGAAAATCACAAGATGTCTATAAGTTTAGCCTTGTAACGGCATAGCACGTGCTGCCTTGTATGTCCCATCAATTTAATTAAGGGGCTAATTAATAGTATATGTTCATTTTATTAAAATTTGTTGATATATACTCCCTCCGTCCACAATAAATTTTAGGAGTGAGCAAAACAAACCGAAAAACTGAACCGACCGACAAACCGTACCGAAACCGTCCCGAAAAAATGGTTAACCGAACCGACGGTTCGGTTTATTTTTCTAATTTTAAAAAACCGAGGATAACGGTTTAGGTTTTTGTTTTTATATATAAAAACCGACGGTTAATCGAACCGAACCGAAACTCATTTAAAATTATAATTTTACTAATTATATGTTATAAAATTATTATACCAACTAATTATATGTTATAAATTATAATATTAACTAACTTGATTTTACTACTTTGACTTAAAAGCATGAGAATGTTTAATTTATTATTTATACTTCTTTAAATTTATATTTCGTATTCACATTTTAAGATATGAATTTTTGTTTTTCATGCTATGAATTATAAAAAAAATTGAAAGTTTTCTTTCTACATGGTTAACCGTTGAATAACGGTTAACCGAACCGATTTTTAGGTTAACCGTTATAGTGATTTTTTATTTTTATTTTCTACATTTTAGCGGTTAACCGAACCGATTAAAAACCGTATGGTCGGTTTTTTTATGGCAAACGATCGGTTAACCGAACCGTGTTCACCCCTAATAAATTTGACACATTGTGGATGACACGAGTTTTAAGTGCTTTAATTAATATTTTATACCTCACAACAAATTAAACATGCCCTACACTTTTGGGGGACGGAGGAAGTATAATACTACCATATAGTGTAATAGTAAAATTATGTTCGACAGGCAAATGATACTGACTCATGTATTTGTCAGTACTATATTTGTAATTGTTTCTAAAAATTACTCCCTCCGTCCCAATAGCAAGGTCTTACTTGCTTTGGGCACGGTTATTAAGAAACAAGAGTAAAATGAGAAAAAGTGGTAGGTCCTACAGCTTTTGAAGAGTTAATTATTTCCATTTTTGGAATGAGACCTTGCTATTGGGACATATGAAAAAGGAAAGCGAGACCTTGCTATTGGGACGGAGGGAGTGTAATTTATTTTCCATGCTATTTCTGTAACTCTGCAAGCAGGGGCGGATGTACATAGGTGCAAGGGGGGACAACTGTCCCCCCAATTTTTCTTTTTTTTTACTATATTCCGTTCCCCATGATCGTGGTGCGTATTTGATTATATGTAAGGTATAAAATATTAGTTGAACCATACTAATCTGATACGGTGGGAGTAATATATAAAAAATTAATATTAAAATTTTGATTTTTTAATACCCTGCCCACCATTCTCGATAGCCACTTATACAAAAAGGGATCACTCATTTGAAATTTTTTGTACACGTAATCTAGTATATACATAAAAAATATATTATCCATTTTTATTGACGTCTTTTCCCTCGACCCTCCGGTACGCAGCAATACTTTATTTTTTTGTGCATGATCGTCGTACACAGCCACACCAATCATCAGGTATAAAATGAAGACTCGTTGGGTCGGGCTCAACCGTTCTGTTGTAACTACTAACTAATATTTTTGTTTGAACCCTATGAAATATCTTATTAATGTACATTTAATTTGATTGGGTAAGCCCGAAAAGCTTGCGGTGCGACTTTGAATTTTTTGCAGTGTGTGTTTGGGTGGGGCTTGAGGGATTGGACCGTTGGGCCCAATCCAGATTTCTCGACATATAGTGAAATCCTCTCATCAGCCCGTAGTTTTCTTCAGTTTTGAGTTTTCACGTAAATTTGTGTTCTCGTTTTTCTGTTTTTCGTTTCTACTTGTATATATTCATAATGGTATGCATTGTAAATGTAAGACAATCTTTATGTACAAAATATATAATTTTAAATTATTTATTAATCGTCCCCCCAATTTTATAATTCTGGATCCGCCACTGTCTCCAAGTAGGATCATATAAACTATAATTAACTTACTTGAAAAAAAAACAAAAAAAAATATAATTAATCCAATTGATAAAAATAAACATAAAAATAGAAAGAGAAATAGTCATAACTGTCGTGTCAATTTTTTTTTTTTACGCTAACCGCAATCCCTACCGACACCTACCGACATCCAAACGGCAATGATCGTTGAATTAACCACAGATTAACGGTATTTTGCCGCGTATTTGTATTTGTGTCCCTATAAAAAATAAACGTCAACATTTGCACCAAACGTTTCTTATTAGAAAAATAATTTTCTTAATTCAGTCGGCTACTCTATTTTTAATAATATTTTTTATTTTATATTAGTAACTTTTGCTCGAGGATGTTGCACTATGTTGTGATATTTTTTGGTTTATACAATACTTTTATGCATATATTGGAGGCGGATGATGGTGTGGGGCCTTCCAAATTTTCATTTCGAGTAGATATTGTATGCGTATTGATTTATTTATTCATTTTAATAGAAATGTATAGGTATAAGATCACTTTCATCAGCTTATTCAAAATCACTTTAACTCTAAATTTAGGCAAAAATAATAAAAAGTTCATCCAACAGATTTTTCAAATTGGGTGGACCCCACAAAAATATTTACATCTTTCAAAATTTTTCCTCAAATCTAGTTATATCTCACAAATTGAGTTGGACCCACAATTTTTATAAAATAATTAATAAAAAGTAGGAGAATTACCGTATGCATCCGTAAAATAAAGACTAGAAATAGTATAAAGGATGCTTTAGGACAAAATTTAGGGAACTAAATTTTGGAAATCTGCCATTATTATGTTTGGAGTGCATGTGATAAATTTCTCACTCTAGTGAGATAGACACTCGTATCCATAAACTTCAATTATTTTATTCATTCATTTTTACATTACATTATCAATTTAGATTCACTACTTTACATTTCACTCCATAATTCGATTCAATCAGCATAATATATAATAGCAAAACATATTGAGAGCACCACAATCATTCTCAATCCTAGGTGGCATTATCAAATTTTTTTTAATATTTATCTAAAATATCTTATAAACTATGGTAACTTCAACTAATTTTATGTTAGATTTTTGTTTTTAGAAATAGTTTGCATAAATATTATAGTCATCAATATCCATTAATTTTTCTTCAATCATGCAATTAAACTTAGCCGTTACAAAACAATAATCATGTTAATCAATTAATTAATTTCTTATTTTAAATTTTTTTGTGGCTATATAATCCAGAATATCACAACCAATTTCAAACACACACTCCACTCGAAGATAAAGAATCAAAAAACAGAAAGGAAAAATCTCTATCCTTGAATTCAGTGGAATGGAGGATGAACATCAAGATGGAGAGGTAGTCAAGAATATATAGTCGCCAATTAGAGGAAAAGAGTACAAGACACCTGAACTTTGTGTAATGAATTGAAAAAATGAATTATGTACTACTGTTGTTAGAATAGAGGCTTATACATTTTATAATGGATTATATTATTATTTTATTGCGTAGAATTATATGTTTTGTTTTGTTTTGTTTTGGCCATGTCATGGAAATTATTACTATTTATTTGTGTACTGTTCTTTTAATATATACAGTACTCACAAATTTAAAGGTTTTCTCACATCACCATCATTTTTGTATCATTTAATGTTAATTTAATTTATGAAATAAATATAATGAATATGTTGTTCCTAATCGTGATTGTAATTTATAAGCATTTTTTGAGCTTTTTTTAGTTGTGTTTTTTGGGATTTTATTTGTGATGGGATGTAAATTTTTGATTTATGTATCTATCTAATTAGTATTTTCTTATAATTATCTGACTCTTATAATTTATATCAAATTTAATTGATTTTAAATTAAATAATTTTATACTCTCAAGATATCTTATAAATTGATATAAATATTTTTTGTAGCTTTCTTTATATCGATATGTGTGTGTGTATTTAATTTTTATACTCGATTGATGAAATTAATCGACATGATCTCCCAATCTACATGAAGAATTTCATACAATTTTTTAGAATTCATGTTTGATTTGTGTGTTGATTTCCATTTGGATCTACTTTTTTGACATTTTTTAAGTTCATATTAAATTTATTATTTTAATATTATGTATTATAAAAAACAATTATTAATTATACAATAAATCCTAAATAGTATTTATTATTAAAATGAAATATAAGAAAATAGTATACCCTATCATGGAATAATCAACATTAATAATCATATATTATCTATAAAAGAAGAAATACTTAATTATTAAAATTGATTATAAACCAACTAAGAAATACTTAATTCTTGAGATTATGTATACACAATTACTATTTATGTAATAATAGAATTATTTATTTACATAGTCTACATATTTTCACAATCAATATATGGTATAAAATTATATGCTATATAAATATTTAACATATGTTTTCTATATACTGTATGACATTGTATATTTGTATGTGTGATCATAGGGGTGAGATCCTCTGTTATGGAGGAGGATGCTGTGCTCCCATGCGGTGCACTTTTTTAAACAAAATTTGGATCAATTTAATTATTTCAATATGTTAGAAATAATAAGTTTATGCTTATTTCTTGCGTCTGAAAACTGAACAAGTAGGCAAGCTATGTATATTTTTTCCTAAAAAAAAAGGTAAGGTATATTGTTACATATCTCTAAACACATAAAATTATATTTCGAGATAATTAATTACTCGATCAATAGATTGCCAACGTATACAAATATTTTTTTAGCAATACTGACTAAGCAATCAAGATTTCAAGAGTAGAATGAATGTAAATAAACTCCAAAACACAAGCAATGTAAGACACATACCATTAATACTATTTCTATTATTTTACTTGGTGAAATATCGGATCACGATAATGTTATATTTATATATTCA
The DNA here is from genome assembly GCA_031470985.1 of Agastache rugosa. NCBI lineage: Eukaryota > Viridiplantae > Streptophyta > Magnoliopsida > Lamiales > Lamiaceae > Agastache > Agastache rugosa. The sequence continues at coordinate 715,790 of CM062606.1, forward strand.
ATTTATATCATATATATATATTTTACCAAATATATTGTCAATATTTATCTATTCAATCTATATAATATACTATAATATATAAAACTCAGTAAACTTTTATTTTCCTGCTCATTCGTATGTTTTTATTTTTAGAAATCTATTGCTTATAACCTAATTTATTATCATTATTATTTAACTAATTATATAGATTTTAAGTGAAGAACTAAAAAAATGTATTCTCGCTATAATCACATAACTAAAATTGCAGTTTCATTGCCGATGAAGAAATTTTTATTGGGCGTTGAATATCTTCTGTAATACTCATTTAATTCCCAAGACAAAAGAATAAAATTAGATTAATTTTATCAAATTTTATATACATGAAATATTGTTTGTAGTATTAAGAGAAAATATATATCTATATTTGTTAGTATTTTTTTAGAAGATTTGTTAGTATTTTCTAAGAAATCGAAATAATCAAAATCTATTATCGTTTGATTGGTCATCAAGATCTATTATCGTTTGATTGGTCATCAAGATCTAAGAAATCGAAATAATCAAAATCTATTATCGTTTGATTGGTCATCAAGATCTATTATCGTTTGATTGGTCATCAAGATCTAAGAAATCGAAATAATCAAAATCTATTTTCTGTAATTTAAAATGGAGAATATGGTAAGGCTAGCAATGAGAGACTTCATGATGCATTACTTTTGTCATACTCATTACAAAAATCGTATGCAGTGTAAAATTTTTATATATAGAAAAAAAGATACTCCCTCAGTCCCAAGTTAGTGTGATTCAAGTAATATTTTACACCTCACATATAATTAAATAAGCACCACACTTATGGAGGAAGGAGGGAGTAATATATATTAGGGGTGTAAATTCGGGACGGGACGGGTACCTTACTCAGAATTTCCGGGTATCCATACCCAAATTTCTCAAAGTTTGCTACACGTAACCGTCCCGTTTTAAAAAAACGGGTACCCAATACCCGGACCGGGTTTATGCGGGTCGGGATCGGGTATCCGTATGTACCCGTTTTTTAAAAAAATAAAAATATCAAAACTTATTTTTGGATATTTTCCTACCTGTTTTCTTCATATTTTTTCAATAAAGAAATCTAAGGAGTGGCGCGACGTCGACGATAAGAGAGAGATGGGTTGAATGACAGTAGAACGACGGCGAAGGTGTGAGAGAGAGGAGATGAGAAATTGTGAATTGGGAGTGTGAGCGTGAGAGAGAGATAGAGAAAGATGCAGCGTGCATATTTTCTATTTTGTAAAACATTTCATAAAATAATTAAGAATAATATTATAAAAAGAATATAATATATAAACGGTTGACCGAGTAGTTGACCGGGTATACGGGACGGGACGGGTAACCTGTTACTCGGAACAACTTCAATCCTCTATCCCGTAACCCGTCCCGTACCCGAAAAATTAGGATAACAGGTACCCAATATCCGGAAAATTACGGGACGGGTTCGGATTACCCGGAAACCCATGATTATATTAACATCATTTTAGAAAAGAATTTCTATGTATATGCGGATTATACGAATGTTACATATTTATTACATACAATACCATTAAACATTATGTTTGTTGCTAATTAATTGTTCCAATAAATAGAGATTGCATTGATATCCGAAGTTATAGTAGACATATATTCGGGAAGTCTATTGATGTGGTGGTTTAAAATAAATAATCTATTATAGAAACGAAAATAGATCCCCCTTATTATCTCTTCATGTGGCATACCTCCAATCTCTTAAATTTTATTTATAAAAATTCCCATGTTTGAATTATTAAACATAAAATAATAGATTTTAAATATTAATTAAATCTTCTATCTCACATCAATTTTTAATGAGATTCCACCCATTGAAGAGCCTATAGAAATACTTAGAATCAATGTATATTTTCTCATCCACAATTATTTTGCACCACTAATTTAATTTGGCCAATTTATTAATTGGCCAAATAAATTATATTTTTATAGAAAAATTTAATTTATCCAATTATTAAGTTTACCAATAATTAAGTATGGCCAAAAAAGCTACACAGATTTTTCTTCATTTAAAAAAAAAACTTATTATAGATTTGTCTTTAATGTTTACTAAGTAACATTCAAGTTTTTATTGAGATGAGTACTCAATTATTATAACATCTTAAATTTGATTATAGATATTTTTTAAATTAAAACGGGTTCGGATTTATTAACGTATATTGCTATATGTGTTGCTGCGAGAACATGTAGTAAAATAATTTTTTAATCTGACTTGGGACGAGTTTCTTAAATTGTATAATTTTCAAATTTACACTTAAAACATATTTTCAAATCTTTTGTGAATGTTTTATTTCGTAATATTCAAGTTTTTTAGCGAGTATTATTATACGAGTTTGACACAAAAACAAGCTGTAAAATTGTTTTTTAAATATAAATAAACGAGTAATTAGTTGGTATTGCTATACGAGTTTGAGAAATGAATGAGTAGTTTAGGACGAGAAGAGATAGTAAAATTATTTTTTGATCGACTTTAGGTCAAGTACAAATTTTAAGTTGATTTTGGATCAATTTTGTAACTTATAAGTTTAGGACGGGAGTATAATTTTTGTGTTTATACTTGAAAATATTAATTTTATGATTTTGGCATTAATACTATATATTAATAATATTTACTTTGTAATATTTATGTTTATAGCGATTATTACTATGCAGATTTAAGACGTGAACAAGTTGTAATTTTTTTTAAATTGGGCTTGAGACGAATTTCATAAATTGTATAATTTTCAAATTTATACATGAAACTTATTTTTTAATATTTTGTTAATGTTTCCTTTGTAATATACAAGACTTTATCGTGTATTACTATGTGTATTTGGGACGATAACAAGATGTAAAATTATTTTTTAATCTAATTTGAGATGGGTAATGGGTATATAAATAAACGGATATTTATACAATATATTATTAATATTCAGGTTTATAACATATATAACTATACAAGCTTAAGATGTGGACAAGTAATTTTTTTTTATTTGAATATGAATGGATATGTGTATAGAAAATAATATGTTCAGTTAATTAGTGGGTATCTATTACTATACGAGTTTTATTTTCTACAAATGTATAGAATATGACAATCACGTCGATGTTCGACGGGCAACATTCTAGTAAATTATATAAACTATAACATCAAAGATATAAATATTGACATGCTTAAATAAAAATTTTATTATTAATTTATCTAATTATAATTATTTTGAAGTAAGTTGGTTGAAATATATAAGAAAAATTATCTTATGTTGCCACAACATTTGACATTATATTTATGTTTTATTTTTTTAAAATTTTTATAAATTGATAAGCAACGTTCAATATTCCTTTAAATAAATATTAATATATTTCAAATTTTAGCATCGAAAATTCACATGTCACGTGGAATTTGATGCTTACATACACCCTAATTTCCTCTTGACTTGCACAAAATCTTTTAACCTCATTCTCTCGTACCCCCAACCACCGATCTTGGTCAAACCTTATCCAATATTCAAGAAAACTAATTACACTTCTTGCATTTTATCAAACAAGCTGAAACACGTGCCCATCACGTGTGACCAACTCATTGGCACAAGTGTTAACATATAAAAATGGGAAACATCAAACATAGTACTAAGATATGGGTAGTTGAAGATCAACGGTCAGAAATAGATCTGAGCGGCGGCAGTTATTAAGTAGTTAATCCAATGTTTGAATTATACCCAACAATTCTTCATTACTTGTCTCCTAAGCACTATTAATCGCGGGTTTTGCGTGTCCACGTGGCAGAAATCTCCGCCGTGGTCAGCAGTGGGCTGGGGCCCAGCTGTAGAGTCACCGCCCTAACCTCGCCGTGGATCAGGGCCGGCGCAACTTTGTGGGGCCGTGTTGAATAAAAATTCCACACGCTTTTCTTTTTCTTTTTTTTCAATATAGAAAATAATGGATTTTGAAAAAGTGCATTTTTTTTATATCTTTAATTACGTATTTGAAATTAGAGTAATTTATTCAGCTATATGAATAATGTGGTCATGGAAATCTTACTTTTATATATTTTATATAATTTAAATAGAAAAGTTAAGTGAATGATCAATTGGATTTATTTACTCTAGTACTACTAAGGCATGTAAGATTCTCTTTAATTTGCATTAATAATTTCTATTTAATCATCCACACACGCACGCATATATATAGACACACACGCACTGCACACACACATAATATTGGATCGATCTTTTGAAAAAATGTTACATTATTTATAGAATGTCTTTGAGATGTTTGTATAATTAATAAGGACATTAAGCGATATACGTACTAATTAAAATAAAGATATATTGTTAGTATTATAGAAGATATAGTAGTACTAGATTTATGGACTTGTAATGGAATAAATAATTTCTGCATAGATTATTGCGTCGTTTACATATAATAAAGTTTATAATTAAATAGCTCTTTATGACTAAACAATTATCAAAACAATCTTAAATATGTAGTACTATTATTATGATTGGTACAAGTTTTAACTGACTGATCAAAATTAAATTGAAGCGTGACTCATAGTCTCTTTTTATAACTATGTATTCTCCAAATCGAATGTGTTTGTTAGGACAACACATTACTGAACAACTTAATTAATGTGTATTAATATTATGACGTTATGAATGGTCACAACGAATCATTTTTGAAGTCTTGATAAAAAATACTACGACTCCAATTCTTCGTGTGGAAGGTAGCTCAAATAATTTTATGGCATGTGTATGCATATACCATTTGTAAAGATTAATTACTTTATTCCTATTTTATTTGGATTTTGTGGAAATGATAAGTGAGGTAAAAGTGGGTGGGCAGATGCTCTCTCTTTTTGCACAAGATGACGATCGTATCTATGGAAAATAAGTTTGTGAAAGTGAAAATTTTAGATATATTAATTCTGAATTTCTTTTGAGAAAATAAGTAATAGTATTGATTTTGTGTATATATATATTCTCTTTATACATTTTATTTTTATTAAAAATTTGAGGTTAAGAAAAATGATTTTTTTATACAGGTGATGAACAAGACCCGTATAAGTAATTATTTTTATTGAATAAATTAATTAAATTCCCAATTTCAAATTGGCAAAAAATCAAGCTGCAATAATTCGCCTAACTAGGTGGAGATGGAAATTGCAGTACTAAAAAGTTAATATTCGAGATAAAGTATTTTTAGAATAAAAAAAAAGAGTTAGAATCATTTCTATAAATTAAAATGAATCATTCCTATAACGAAGAATTAAATGCTAAGATTTTCGGAAAAATTAAATGGAATTTTATTCTTTTCTTTCATTAACCATTTTAGATGCTATATAATATATATTGTCGTTAGAAGAAATTGTATTTTAAATGGGATAAATTTAGACGATTCAAATATCGACACCAAAATAAAAAATGGATTCTATAAAGCCATCATCTTCATCGGATAAAAAAAGAAAGCAGTCGCATGTTAATTCGATACCCAAACCATTTATTAAATGATTGGTGGAATGAAATAGTCACATAGAGATGGTATATGGTGTGTTGAATCACATCGTACGATTGGTGTGTTGATCTATCTATTAATTTAATATTTTATTTTTAAAAAGTTTATAATTAATATTTAATAAATTATAATTTAAGCTTTATAAACTCAATTTGTAATTGATAAACTCTTATATATAATTAATAAATTATAATTGAGATTAATTAATTCTAATTATGACTAACTAATCGTAATATTAATTTATTACTTCCTAATTATAATCAATCCCTAATTAAGGTCAAGCGCACAGTGCAACGTATATAAATTTTCAATAAATATTTTCATAACAATTTATTAGTTTGTGCCTGACTGCCTGGTAAGGTATAAGGTTAATTAGATATATAGGTTTTTGGATGGATCTGTGGTATATAGTTAATGTGCTTAGGTTAAAAAATAAACAAGTCAGTGCTTTCTCATCCAATATGGAGGTGTTCAACCGACCCGGAACCGGAACCGTGGTCAATGGTTTTCGGCCCGGAACCGCGGTCAACGGGCCGGTTCCGACCCGGAACCGTGCTTGGGACGAGCTAGTTCCGGTTTCAACGGCTAGGAACCGTGAATCGGTGGTTCCGACAATTTTTTATTTTTTTGAGTTTTAAATTATATTTTGTGTTAATCCATATTAATTATATCCCATAGAAAGCAAAAATGACAATTACAATGGTAAATTGAATGAAAAAAAGCCAAAAATAATGATAATAATAACAAGGTTTGAACATGAATCGGCGGTTCTGGTTTGGAACCATGGAACCGTTTTTGAATAATTATATATTTTTATTTGTAATTGATCACATATTATTATAAATGAAGATATATTTTGTTCTATATCGATTTTATACATTACATTAATGATTTATGAGTTTGAATTACAACATAATTTATATTTTCAAAGATAAAAAAAATAAAAAAAATTTAGACGGTTCGGGCCCTAAACCGGCTGTTCCGACCCGGAACCGGAACCGTCCAACACGGGCCTGTTCCGACCCGGAATCGGAACCGGAACCGTCCAACACGGGCCTGTTCCGACCCGGAACCGGAACCGTCCAACACGGGCCTGTTCCGACCCGGAACCGTGGGCTATGACGGGCCGGTTCCGGTTCCAACTTTCCTGAACCGGAACCGACGGTTTCGGAACACCTTTAAATTCCAATATATAATTAACTAAATTCCCTAATATATATATATATATATATATATATATATATAATTAATTAATTAAATAGAATATAGACATACGTTTTTTTCTTTTCTTTATGCAATATTTTAGTTCATAAAAATAGACAGGTTGAATTAAACTATTGAATTTTATCTTTTATTCATTTACTTTCTATGGGACGGGGCCATGGGGGAGGGTATTATTGAACATAAAAACCTCAAGAGAGAGAATGAAAGAAATACAGTGAGATTCTTGAAAAATATGAAGAGGAGAGGTGCATATATTCACGGGAATAATATTTGCAAAAAAGTTTAGCTTTATAAAAAAAAAAAAAAACTTTTCTACTATTTGCAACTCTATCAAAAGATCCCCCCCTATCATTTCATTGACATATTTATAAAATTTTATTTACATTTTATATAATGACGACGTATATATTCATAATTCCTTGTGAATAATGGTGTTTGTTTATTGCCCATCGCCCAAACTTTAAAAAAAAATCACGTCATACTTTTCCAATAATTACTAGGAAAATAAATGGTATTATAATTGTAAATAATTAATGTTGTAGACTTGTAGTTGCAATTTGGCTCAAGGGCTGTACCTTAAAATACAAGAAATTAAGTTGGTTTTGCTGTAATTTTTTGGTAATCATAAACATTTTGATAGAATATTAATTGGGCCGGGAAAAGTAACAAAAAATACAGTAATTGAAGAAAAGGAAAAAAAAATACAAAATCATTATATATTCCACAAAAGAAGTACAAAATGGATTGTGGGTAATTACATTAAAACAAAATTTACTTAGAACGTACACACAAAATATATATTAGACGAGAATATTGGCAAATATATATGCGCTTCTAATCCTCGAATGAGCGTTTGATAAAATATTATACGAAACATTAAAATATAATGTACAAAATTATTTTATAAGCTTCTAGATTACGTTTAAGAGTTAGATAAGATGTTTTAAAAGTTAAAACGGTAAGATACAATCTTTCTTGATTTAAGATGATTCCAATTGGAAATTTTTCCCGATTTAACTTTAACTAAAATCTTCTTGATACTTTTGAAAAAAAACCATTCTCTAAGACTTAATTATTCGCACAAAAGATGTTGTAGATAAGCCAATTAATTCTTGGGTAAGTACGGGAAGTCGGACTTTTCGTTTTGGCTTTTGGATATTGTTTCTGCCCATTTCGGTTAGTTTTATAAAAGTTGGTCTTTTTTCAAAAAAAAAAAAACCAATTCAAAAGGCCTCTAAAAATTAAAGATTCTGAATTTCATTTATTTTTATCCCAAAAAACAGAAAATTAAGAGAAATGGATTTGAGTCAATTGACCAATATCATATTTCTTGAATTTAATGGCATCCGTATTTGTAGTAAATAAAATCCAAAGTCTAAAACCCCCTCTTTCTGTCATGTCATTACTGCAAGAGATTACGAAGAAATTTTCTAGAAAAAGTGACATTTTTAACTATTTAATATGGATAATGCTAATTAATACATGCCCCACTAACTATCCCTACTCACTAAAAACAAGTCCATTTTATAATATTAAAATCCAACCGTCCATTTCTTCTTCTTTGAACGTTCTCCACTTTATTACTGTACTAAATTTTCCTATAAATTCGTCATTTTTCCCACAACAAAGTCCAATCAAAGTCTCAACAGAAATTATCAGTTCTAACACCAAAATTAAGCGTAGATTGTTAACAAAATTTCCCTTTATTCCAGATTCTGCAAGCTCTGTTTTTTGCTGCTTGTTCATCTATATAAACCTTCATTGTTTTCTTTCCTTCTTCATCCAACTCTCTAACACTTCTCTCTCTCTCTCTGATCATCTCTCTCTCTCTCTCTCTAAAAATGGCTCCGAGTTTGAGCAAAGGCGGTTCCACCGCCGCCGTCATCGTCGACGGATACACCGACTCTTTAATCACACTTGATGAATCCAACTTCATCGTCAACGACAACGTCATCCTCTCGGAAGTCCCGCTCAACATCACGGCGGCTCCGTCGCCGTACGCCGTTGGCGAGAAGGCGGCGGTGGCGCCGCCCACCGCCGCCTCCCCCGGCTGCTTCGTGGGGTTCGACGCCGTGGAGGCCAAGAGCCACCACGTGGTCCCCATTGGTAAGCTCAAGAATATCAAATTCATGTCCATTTTCAGGTTCAAAGTTTGGTGGACCACCCACTGGATCGGGTCAAACGGGTCGGATCTCGAACGTGAGACCCAAATAGTCATCCTCGATAAATCCGACGGGCCGGGCCGGCCCTACATCGTGCTACTCCCGCTCATCGACGGCCACTTTCGGGCCTCACTCCAGCCCGGCGTCGACGATTTCATCGACATTTGCGTGGAGAGCGGGTCGACCAAAGTGACCGAGTCCTCGTTTCGGGCCGCGCTCTACATGCATGCTGGAGATGACCCTTTTACCCTCGTGAAGGACGCCATCAAGGTGGCGCGCCACCACCTCGGCACTTTCCGGCTACTGGAGGAGAAGACGCCGCCGGGGATCGTCGACAAGTTCGGGTGGTGCACGTGGGATGCGTTCTACCTTACCGTGCAGCCGCAAGGCGTGATGGAGGGGGTGAAGGGGCTCGTCGACGGCGGCTGCCCGCCGGGGCTGGTGCTGATCGACGACGGGTGGCAGTCGATCTGCCACGACGACGACGACCTCACGACGGAGGGCATGAACAGGACCTCCGCCGGCGAGCAGATGCCGTGTAGGTTGATCAAGTTCGAGGAGAACTACAAGTTTAGGGACTACAAGAGCCCGAACAAGACCGGGCCCGGCCCGAACACCGGGATGGCGGCCTTCATTCGGGATATGAAGGACACTTACAAGAGTGTGGACTATGTTTACGTTTGGCATGCTTTGTGTGGGTACTGGGGCGGGCTTCGGCCCGGTGTTCCGGGCCTGCCCGAAGCTGAGGTGATTGAGCCCAAACTTACTCCCGGGCTTAAGACAACTATGGAAGATCTTGCCGTTGACAAGATTGTCAACAATGGGGTCGGGCTGGTCCCACCTCATCTGGCTGAACAAATGTATGAAGGAATGCACTCACATCTTGAGTCTGTTGGGATTGATGGAATCAAAGTTGACGTCATCCATGTAATTATTTTCTATTTTTATTTTATTTTGTTAGGCTATTCTTCTTTTGTGACGAGAATAATCTTATGTTATGAATATGTATGCAGTTGTTGGAGATGTTGTGCGAGGACTTTGGTGGTCGAGTGGACTTAGCAAAAGATTACTATAAGGCGTTAACAAAATCGGTTAAGAAACACTTCAAAGGAAATGGGGTCATTGCAAGCATGGAGCACTGCAATGACTTCATGTTCCTCGGGACCGAGGCCATCACCCTCGGTCGTGTTGGTATGCATCCGACGGCTCGTATTTCATCTTATATTTTTTCACATTTGCTTCTTATAGTTAATTAACATGTGTGATATTTGAATGTTATAGGTGACGACTTTTGGTGTACCGACCCATCGGGTGATCCCAACGGCACGTTCTGGCTACAAGGGTGTCACATGGTGCACTGCGCCTACAACAGTTTGTGGATGGGCAATTTCATCCACCCCGATTGGGACATGTTCCAATCGACTCATCCTTGCGCCCTATTCCACGCCGCGTCGCGTGCCATCTCCGGTGGCCCGATCTATGTTAGTGACTCCGTCGGGAAGCACAATTTCGAGCTCCTTAGGAGCCTCGTCCTCCCCGACGGCTCCATCCTCCGTTGCGACTACTATGCTTTACCTTCACGCGATCGCCTCTTTGAAGATCCCCTCCACGATGGGAAGACTATGTTGAAAATTTGGAACCTCAACAAGGTTAGAATTAATCTCGTTCGATATATGTCAATCGAGCTTGAACGAATTCGATATATGTCAATCGAGCTTGAACGAACTTTTATAAATATAACTAACTTTTTATTGAATATATTACTTTATAAAAAATAATTCATAATTAAAAAATTGGAATTGATAATATCTTAATTAATCCTCTAATTTGGTTCCTAAAATTCGTGTTGCAACAGTTCACCGGAGTGATCGGAACATTCAACTGCCAGGGCGGCGGGTGGAGCCGCGAGGAGCGGCGCAACCAGTGCTTCTCCGAGTGCTCGCGCGTCGTCTCCTCCACCACCGGCCCGAGCGACATCGAGTGGCAGCAAGGCACAAATCCGATCGCCGTCGACGGCGTCGAGACATTCGCGATGTACCTATTCAGCGAGAAGAAGCTCGTCCTCGCCAAGCCCTCCACCACCATCGACGTCGAGCTCGAGCCGTTCAACTTCGAGCTGATCACCGTCTCCCCCGTGAAGAACATCGCCGGCACCGCCACGCAGTTCGCGCCGATCGGGCTGGTCAACATGCTCAACACCGGCGGCGCGATCCAGTCGGTGGCGTACAACGACCGCGCGAGAGCGGTGAAGATCGGAGTGAAGGGAACCGGAGAGATGAGGGCGTACGCGTCGCAGAGGCCGGCGGCGGTCAAGGTGAACGGCGGGAACGTGAGATTTGTGTACGAGGATTCCATGGTGGCGGTGGAGGTGCCATGGGCGAAGCCGTCTGGAGTTTCTGTGATTGACTACGTGTTTTGATTTGTTTGCCGATTTCCGAAAATGGTGCCCTAAATTGAGATGAAATTGGGGCTTTTTTATATTTTTATTATTTTTCTGAGTTTTTGATGGTTAAAAATTACCAATTTACCAGCGATGTATTTCGTTTCAAACAAGGAAATGTATTTCCTGAAATATGAAATAAAATTTTCTGTCTAAGCTCTTGGCTTTTCGATTGACTACTTTATGGGAAAATGACATCATTTATATTTGCATATTTTAATGTTGCAAACAAATAAATATTTTAACTAAAATTTCTAGGCTTACAGTTTAAACAAAACCATTCAATAGACGGAGTAATATTTTGTGATTATGGTTTCATTTCATTAATTAATCGAAAACTTTACATACAAAGGATTATAATTGGATATAATGCTTATCCATACCTAGCAAGATATATAACAGATACAAAAAAAAAAAAAAAAAAAAAGGATATTACACGAAAGATACTGATACAAGTTATACATTTACTGCACCACAGTTTAACTAATTAGTGGAACGAAGATGATGAAACTCAATCCCATAATAGAAATTTAAGGGTTAATTGATTTAAAATATACGAACTTTAACCTTATTTTTGGCATGACCTTTAAATCTTGTTTTAAAATAAACGAATTTAATTTTCTTTGCAATTTCCACACAATTTCGTATTTAGGTGAAATCGAAACTGACTTGGCAACCTATTTGGCTTGACCTGGCATTGACGTGACTTTAATTAAACTATGTATAGAGCCAAATAGACCAGATTAGTTTGAATTTCGGGCAAATGCAAAATTATGTGAAAATAGCAAAAAAAAAATGTTAAATTCGTGTATTTTAAACCAATTAGCCCTAATTTCGATCAATCAATTGTTAGTTGAAAGTAGCTGTTTGACAAAAATCCTAACTTGCTCTGTCGGTCGAATTAATTTTGATCAGAAAAGGAGATACAACAGGCAAGATCAGTTCACCCATTCTTCCTGTTGGTTAGGCTTCAGCCTTCAGTTCCATCACTGCTTCTCCGGCAATATCTCCGGTGAAATCCAGTCGTAGCTAATAACCCTTGTTTCCACGAATTCGAGCTCTCATATCAACCTGAAGCAAAACATAAAAACTTTACCAGAATAAGAATTTTACTTAAACTATACACAAGCACTTAGGAGGACACTGGGGCAATTCAAAGTTGTTCTATAAGGATTTGAAGAGTATTAGTGGTTATTAATTCAAAACCGTACTACAATATGTTCAATAATCTCGTCGTGCTGATTGTTTGATACACTATAGCTCCAAATAGGCAAAAGAATAAGGACATCCAAAACAGGCAAGAAGTGAAGTGAAGCCATAATAGCATATGGAAATGGGAGAATGCAATTAAAAACAATAAACACAGAGAAATAAAATCATGCTCCAAAGATTAGAGGCAAATACTGTGTGACATCACTGACATGATTACTATCTTCCCCAGCTTGTATGACCATACAACATCAGGTCACAAGAACGACAAAGCCACGGATTTGTATAACTCGTCTCAAATGGTCTTTTCAAAAGCCAACATTAGATAGCGATCCTTGGAAGCTATTACAGTTCATGCTATAATATCTCTTCTTCTAAAATTTCCAAATCAGCCATCCCTTCTTTTACAGCTCAATTAAGCATAGGCCGTTCCATCCCCTCACCTCTAATCGTGCTCTACCTACATCCAAACCTATGTCTTCCCCGCTAGCCAAATTCCTATGCACAAAAAAGCTTTTAAGACTCTAGCTCCACTTGTATCACTAGAAACAAGCATTATGTTTACTGGTGCGCCATTTTTACTAAGCAATCGAACAATTTACTCCAAATCAAATATGTGATCTACAAAATAGGTTTACATTTGAAGGGACATTAACTTAACAATAGTTAAGAATTCTATAATCTTGACTTCTTGTCGTTATTAATAAGGAAACGTCTAAGAGTACAGAGTAGAATTTATTGTTGCCAAACCAGTGCAAATAACTGAAGCAACAAAAAAAAAAAGAACTTAGCAAAACTTTTACTGAACACGACTATTTTGAGAGCAGCTAATCAAATTTTTATGCATCCACAAATTTAAAACATACAGCTGGCATTAAAAACAACCTACTATTGGAACCTAAACCTTGACGTCTCGTGGCGAAAGGGAACCTAGAGTGATGCATGAGTCAATCTATTCGAGCATATATTCAGCTATAAAACATATATCATGCATTTTCCGATGCCAAGCACACGACTTGATAATATACTTAATATTTGAGATAAGTAGACAGACAGAATGTCCTCCCTAAATCTGTCATACATCAGTAACACACAATTCCATTAACATTCTTCACAAACAGCAGCCAACGACCTTCAAACGCTATAAACGAGATTAGTTCGCTATCTGTTTCTCCGAATTCATACGAAGATCATACCACTACAAGGTTAATAAATCAACAATAAACACCCTCCACCCACAAACTCCACAATGAAGGTATTATCTCAAATTTACCAGACATATAACTGCCATTACAACCAAGGGAAAACATTGCTAATGAACAAGAATTAATTAATTCTCAACATCAAAAGCCTTCTTGCACAATTATGAACTTCCCTAAATCCTTGGAAACCAACTAACTCAGATAAGAGACAGAGATAGAGAGAGAGAGAGATACATGCCTGTCCTCTCTTGCAGTTGAAATAGGTCTCTCTCAGTCCCACGCACTCGCTCGAAATTTTAGGGCATTTCTCTTTAGCACAATCTCTGTACGATCGATTCTCCACCTAAAAATGATTCATCGCAAATTCGACCACCAAAATTAAGTCTTATTCATTCAAACGCACCTGCCAATTCAAAACTAAAAAATTTCTACAAATAATTCAACAAAATCGGATAAAAAATTCAAGCTTTCTACAGGCCAATCTTAGTTTCAATGATCTCCAAAGCTAAATCAACAGCTGACGAAAGTTGTGAATTAGACCTTAACGCAATCCGATTCGTCGAGGCATTTTACGAGCTCCGTAGCCAGACCTTTGCAGGATTTCGCCATTTCTGCAGTTTCTTAATTCTCTCTTTTCTATTCTTGTTATTATGAACTTTTGGGAATTTGTGAGCCACACAATTTTTATGCTAATTAATTAATTAGTAAATACACAATTTTATTTTTTGAGAGATAGATACACAAATTATTTTTAATTATTCAAGTATTTCAATGCAGCCCCCTTATTGATTAATTATTCCTTAAAACTAGATCAGTATAATTTAAGGTATTTAATTAATTTAATTAGGGTTTAGTGATCTATAATTATTAGGATTTATCAGTTCATGATTCACGTAATTAACGGCGTATTACTAGATGAAAATAACGTTTAGATCGGATTTGATACATTTAGAATCACTTAATTTCTAATAAATATGTTTACTCTAAATTTTAAAAAAAATTATTTATATAAATTATAATATAAAATAATTTTACGTGGATTTTCCACATAATACTTAGTTTATATTATAAAATTAAACAGTCGCATGGTGTGACCATTTCATGGGTCTGGCCTTTGAAGTATGACAAATATTTGCGTACAACCAATTCTACAGAAAATTATGGGTGATTAAGGTGTTTATTAATCATCAATTAACAATAATTATTTTTAATTAGGATTTCTTTTGAACGTAATTAGAGTATTTATTTATTTTTAATGAATTAGAAAGGTATATAGATAATGACAAAGGTGGAAACTACTGATCTTTACACGGGACCACTACACCACCAAATAAGATGGAGAAATTCTACCACTATAAGGTGGGGAAATTCTACACCGCAGACAGGCCGCACGCAGGTAGGACCACTACTCCACCAAACAAGGTGGGAAAATTCTACACTGCACACAGACGGGATTGAACCCAAAACGTCTCACTAAGACTTATGGTATCTCATCTAGCCACTTGGGGCAGACAATTAGAATCTCTATTTATATTAGTTATGATTTATTAATTCTCTCTTCCATGCATACCATTACCATCTCAAGCATTCAAGCAAGCCAGCAATGAAGAAAGTTAAATCATCATCTGCTTGCAGATTCAAATCTGTTCGTATTTTCAGATCTCCTCGTGGTACCAGTTTTCTAGAAGGTGATTGTGGTTATTACACTTCAATTACGCTCTACAACAGAATCCTCATCAACAAACCAGGATTAATCATGGCTTATGGTGGTAATAATTCTTAATTCATTACTAATAATTAATTTCTCTATTCATTTCAATCATTATCAGCATGGATCTCTCTTGGTGATTGGATCATTATCAGCAAATTTGAATCCTCTAATCCAAGGCAGTGATTGGATTTTGTGATTGAAATTATCAAGAGATGGGAGATAATATATACCTAGCTAATTATTTTTTATTTTATTAATTAGGAATTAATTTTAATTATAGACATGGTTATTGTTTTTGCTAGATATCCCAGATGAGCTGAAAATTAAAGATGGGATATCATTTTCATTTACGCGTTGCAATCCCAAAGATATTGCTGAACATTCTGCTAAATGTCATTGTGTAATTCTCTTAATTACTATTATATATATGTATACATATTTTCTGTATCTAATAAGATTTGATTATTATGAAAATCAACCTTAACCTGCAGGCTGATCTATTGATGCAAGGTTTCAACAAAACCAAGGAGGTGTTGAGGTAATTCACTAAGTATATATTAAGTGATTGAATTAATATGATTTTCTCTAGTACTCTAATATACTTCCTCCTCCGTCCTAGGTTAGTGGTTCAACTAATATTTTATACCTTACATATAATCAAATTCACACCACACTTATGAGGGACGGGTGGAGTATTATCAACCTCGCTCGTCACATGTTTCTGTACCAGGTCGATGGAGGAAGAGAAGTATGGATTGGATGACAAGGACCAACAACAAGAACAACAACAAGAGTATAAGGAGGATGGACAGTTCAAGGAGGATCCTTCTACTAGTGTGAAAGTTACTATAAATCATCAAGGTTCGTATCATAGTGAGAACACATCTTATATAAGAACGTAAGAACAATGCATTTTTATTACATCGGAAATGCATAAACTTTAATGCATAAATATTTTAATGCATAAATTACAATAACTTAATGTATTTACAGTAACTAAATGCACGGATCTAGACCGTAGATCAACAAAGATCAAGAGTCCAGATTTGTTCTAATTTTCACATAAGAAAGTGTTCTTATTCGATCCGCTCTTGGAACTCATTCTTATATGAGTCCGTAGAAACCATGCATTTTTATGACTTCAGAAATGCACAAAATGCAGCACTTTAATGCACAAACATAGCAAAACAATTTTTTTTTCGTCGGCAACATTAATGTCCTTTAGCTCGCTCCGAGTTGAAAAAAAAAATGCAATTTTTTTTAATTAACATATGTTTATGCATTAAAATAATGCAATTTGTGCATTAACTTGTGTGATAAAAATGCATGGTTCCTACATACTCATATATAAAGATGAGTTTATATATATATATATAGTGTTTCTAATTGGTAAAATTATTTATAGGAAGAGAGGGATTGTTCATGAAAAATGAGGATATGATAGCTCCAAAAGACATTTGGGTTACTTTTATATCCCGTGGTGGTCACCGTTTTTTAGGACGCCATGTTGGTTTGTTCTTTTTAATTTAACAGTACGAGGGAATCATCATGAACAAACCTGGAGTTGTCGTTGCTGCTGTTGGAGGTAATTATTTCTCAATTTCAGTCACTCAGATCATCTTTTGTTATATAGGAAAGGGCAAAAATCATATAAATTCCCGATTTTTTTTTTTAAATTATGTTTTATTTTTTGACCTTTTAATTTTTCGTCTAAAATTTCCACCTTTTAACTTGTTTGATTTTCCTCCCGGCAAAAGATTCCGGTGCAATTAAAGATGAGTTGTTAATTTTATTTGCTTACGTGGTCTAATGGATTACGCGTGGCTCTTATGCGACATAAATTACTTGTTTTCGTGGCAAGTGTGTCTGTGCCCTAATCTTATATTCATGTTTGCTAGATATGAAAAACGTCGTCGTTTACACGTTCTTGAAACTACAACGTTTGTTTATTCGGGGCAATTTGCCATGTAAGCATTTCCGACATCCAACTCAGAAAACAGGTGGAGATTTTAGACGAAAAATTAAAAGGTCGGAAGATAAAACAGAATTTTAAAAAAGGTTGGGAATTTATATGCTTTTTGCCCTGTAGAAAAATATTGAATAGCTAGCTAGCTAGGGAATTCATTTAAATTTATTTGATCTGAATGCAACACAGTGCTAAATCCCCTAACCTTCTTGTTATGGTGGTGGTGATCTTGATGATACATGATTTTCCATTTTTATTTGATTTGAATACAAAACAGTGTGCTGAATCCCCTAAACTTCTTGTTGTGGTGGTGATGATATTCAATAATACATGATTTTCCATTTTATTAATTAGTTTCAAATCTAAAGTTTAACAATATACATGGCTATTATTGTTGTTAGACATCCCGGATGAGCTGAAAATTGAAGGTGGCATATCATTCTCGTTTCCCGCTCCCATTTATAAGATTCCCAGGTCAACCAAAAGGTTTAATGTACATGAGAAGGTACTGCTACTCCATTCATTCTTATGGCAAAAACTTGTGTGTAATGCATCCCGATCAGATCCGACTCGGTCAATGTTGACCGTTGACTTTTTAATTTTTTTTTCCAAGAGTCGAGCGAGCTAAAAGACATTAATGTTGCCACAATCATTATCTATAAATTAAAATCCGAGACAAAAAAAATAACTGAAATTTGAAAAAGTCAACGGTCAAACGTTGACCGTTGACCGGGTGGGACCCGGGTCGGGTCCTGGATCCTGGATCCAGTTGTATATGCATACGTACGCACAGGAGTGCTACTCCATTCTGATATATTCCATATCTGACAAGATTTGATGACTGAAAAATCAACCTTAATCAGAGTGATTATCAATTTTTCGAGGAATTCATGGGGAAAGAATTCTGTAGTAAAGCCTTAAGGCGAGCCTATTCAAAAGCCATGGGGGTCAGGTAATTCGATAAATGAAGTGTTGGCTGTTGATTCATCTGATTATTTCTTCTTAATGTAGTAATGTTCTTCTTGTGTGGCCAGTTCGATTTGTAAGGACGAGGAGTCCGAGGATGAGGAGGCTTACACAGACGAGCTGTTTCCAACAATGATATTAGTAAATTTAGCTACCCCTCAAGATATACAGCACTTGGATCCCTCTATTTCGCCCATTGCATCCCAATCCATCCCTATTAAGAAAGAAGTAAAGGAGGAAGATGTCGGTGCAAAACGTACTTTTGAAGATAGCGAGGATGCCAGTATCCATAAAAAAGCCCGCCTTGGGTAATTTATACTCCCTCCGTCCCACTGATATTGTCTTGCTTTCCTTATTGGGTTGTCCAGTCAAATTGTCTTATTCCAAATAAGAAAAGAATTAACCTTTCAACAGTGATGGTGGAACCTACCCACTTTCTATCTTTTTACCCTTATTCTTAACCTCCGTGCCGAACAGTAGCAAGACAGTATACATATCATATTAATATAGTGTTTTTGTTTGTTTTGGGCATATGCTAGCTCCAGTTTGATTTGCAAGCAGGAAAAGGAGTAGGACAACAACATGGTTTCTCACCTCTTCTGTTCCCACATGTATGTCTATGTTTGTTGTTCTTTTAATATTCCTCTTATAATTTCTTTTTGCTTTGTTTGATCACCTATAACTATTACAGATCTCATCATAATACTGTATTACAAAATCTGAAACTATACTAATATATTGCTGATTTGGTTGTGCAGCAAATTACTCTGCAGCTTGGATCTACCATGGCTCCATATGTCAGCAAATTACTCTACAGAAGCTAGGATCAACTTTGTTTTGCATATTTTGTTTTATTTATTTAACTATTTTTATTGAATATTGATGCTTAATATAGTAAGCATTAGTTAAGCAAGCAAATTTGCTACATTATTATGCTGATAATGGTTATGTTCCTTTTTGGACTACTGTTATGAAATATTAATGTAGTTTACTACATTATTATGCTAATAATGTTTCTTTTAAATTTTGTCCTTTACCATTTTGTATTTTAATCCTTTCCCAAGTCCAATCAAGCAAAGTTTATGCTCCTTTTTGGACTTTGAATAAATCTGCACTAGCAAATTGGTCCGTTTAGTTAGAATGGACTATTTGAAATGTTGATTTTAAATATCGCTCTCAAAATTTTCACCATAGCTTCTTATTTTAAATAATAATAAATTACTATTATGCCTTATAGTAGCCTCCAACTTAAATATCAATCAGCTATATGTTCCACATCAAACACACCTTAACTGGGCATAATAAATTTTAATTGAAAATACTCCCTTCGTCCCATTTATATAGGCTTGTTTTCCTTTTTTGGATGTCCCAAATATATAGGCTTGTTTCTATAAAAAGTAATGTTTTTTAACTCATTTACTAATATATCCCTATTTAATTCTATGATTAACTCATAAAAAATGCATAGTTAAGTAATAAATAAGGGCATAGTAAGAAATTTACTATATAAATTTACTTTTCCAATAACTTTTCGCAATCCTTGCGAAAATTTCAATTCGCCTATATAAATGGGACGGAGGGAGTAGTAAACTCTAATTGAGAAGTAATAAATTCATATTGGACTAATAAGTTTTAATAATTCCCTAATCACCATTAATTATCCTATAATCAGCCCTAATTACAATTAATATTGTAGAATTAGAATTAGTCGTATACAATTTTTTTTTATACAAGATTCTTCTCGTACATTGGTTTTTTATATTACTGAAATTCCATTATTCATTGGGCTCGCCCAAGCGACCACGTTCGGCCCATTATTCGGCCCAAAAATCACAATCAATACCAGTAAATTGTCTCCAGTTCCAGCAGCTTCTGTTCTCTGCAGTGATATCTAATTTCATCGACTTAAACAGCGACATTTCTCATCTAGGTCCACCACTAGCGACTTTAGCCCAAAATATCACTTCACCTTCCGCAACAAGTAATGTAGAGAGGACTCCACACTCGTCTTCTTCTTCGCATCATTTTATTTTTCTTTTCTGATAAATTACTCCAAAACTAATATCCAAAATCGAGCATCTTTCCAAAACCCTAAGTCCCAAAATTTTCGATTTCTGTTTGGAATTATATTATATATATATACGAGCAGCAGTTTGAGTTCGATCGTATTCGATTGAGTACTCAGATGAATAACAGTACGACGTCGCAGTACATGGACAAGCAGATCATGGATCTCTCCAATTCTCAGAGCAACATCGCCAGCAACAATGGCGGCGGCGGAGCTGATTTCATCGATTTCATGAATCGCCCGGCGGAGAAGAAGGAGGACATGGTTCCGAGCTACGATTTCATGCCGATTCGACCCGCTGCAGCGGCGTCGTCGTCGTCGCCGAAGGCCGCTCGGTCGAATTTTGACTCGGACAACGAAGATCCTCCCCTCAGGACGTGGAATTCTATGGATTCGAAAGTGAATTCATCGCCTATCAGAGTATATTCGCTATAACTTGGTTGCTCATTGTATATGATTTATTTTAGTTTTTGTGCTACCATTTCTTAATCTAGGTTGGATTATCTGTGGTTTTGATTGTGAGTTGATCCCTAGTTAGCTGATTATTGTTTTTTCCTGTGATTTTGGATTTTATGAATGATAATTATGAATTTAAAATGAATAGCGAGGGGAATTTGATTAATTGCTCGCAATTTTTGTTGTGGCGTATTATTGTTCTTAATGTTTTGATCTTAAGAGGAATATTTTAGTACTCTTTTGGATAAGGGGTGTTAAATTTGCTTGGATTTTCTAGTTTATGTTTTCAATACATATTTTTCAAGAATAATCTTATTGTTTTTAATCTTTCAGAATTACAATTCTGTTGATGTCGATGAACCTGCCAAATTTGTATTGGGGAAGAATCACAAAACTGGAAATGCACCTGCGGATGGGACTTTGGTTTCTGACATTGAGAGGATGATGAAGAAGCATATGGACAATCTGATGCATGCTATTGATAACATGAGTTCAAGATTGTCACAGTTGGAAACGAGAACTCGCAACCTGGAGCACTCCATCGATGATCTGAAGATCTCTGTTGGGAACAATCATGGTACCATTGATGGAAAAATGAGACTGTTGGAGAATATTCTTACTGAGGTATCTTTCATGCCTTTAGCTGCCCATATATGCCCATTATTTAAAATTATAAAAGAGTAGGAAGCATTAAATTACTCGGATATTTGTATCATCTGGTTGTTTGTTTTCCCATCTTTTTGTAGTAGATAGGTTTGACGAATGAGGAGATTGTTTGAGTTTCACATTCCATATTAAGGGTTTTTTGGATCTATTTGCTGTAGGATAAGACGGATATAAAGGGTGTTATAATTCACGTCTTGGTCCACCTTTTCGGTTACTGCATAGTTAAATTGTTTGATTAATCTTGTGGCATGTTTGTTATTGTATTTTTGTCTGCAGGTGCAATCCGGTGTTAAGTTAGTACGAGATAAACAAGAAATAGTTGAAGCTCAAATGCAGATTGCTAAGATGCAGTTACCAAAGGCAGAACAAGTTGAAAGCAATATTAATGCCCAACCGGATCCAATGCAGACGGGAGTGCCTACCCAGCATCAGTTCTCTAACGTTCCTCTGTCACAAGCACCTCCAGCCCTTCCTCCCCCAAATGCTCCTTTGCCACCTCAACAGCAGAACATACAACCCCAAGTTCAACTTCCTAACCACTTCCCTCCAAACCAAATTCCTCCCGCCCCTCAGCGAGATTCTTACTTCCCCCCGCCCAGCCAAACCCCAGAAAACCCAAACCAGCAGTATCAAACCCCAGAAAACCCGAATCAGCAGTACAAATTACCTCCACCGCAGCCACAGCAGCAGCAGCAGCTTGCAGCCCTGCCACCACCACAGCACCTTGCAGCCCCTCCACCACAGCAGCACCAGTATCAGCCACCGCCTCAGCCACAATACTCTCAGCCACCTCCACCTTCTCAACCACCCTCCTCCTTCTCACCGGGCAACCTCTCTATGCCTCAGCCACCGATAGGTCATCATTCTGAAGAAACAATGCATATGCCCCCCCAAAATTACTCAATGGCCAGTCGCCCACCTCCCTCCGTTCCTCCCACTGGAGGTCCTCCACCTCCCTCTCAACAATACTATGGACCCACTCCTAATGTGTACGACCCCCCACCCACCAGCAGACCTGGTTCAGGATACTCAAGTTCGTTCGGTCCACCAGCAGGCCATGGCGAACCATATCCTTACGGCAGCGCTCCACCACAGTATGGTACTAACTCTCCTATGAAGCAGCCGCAACTATCTTCTCCTGGTATGGGCCAGAGTGGTGGTAATGGTTATCCACAGCTACCTACAGCTCGAATATTGCCTCAATCGCTGCCAACTGCCTCTGCAGTGGGTGGTGGTCCGGGGTCTGGTGCTGCCGGTGCTGGTGGACCCGGGAATAGGGTTCCCATTGATGATGTAGTCGACAGAGTAACCAACATGGGATTCTCCAGAGAACAAGTGAGGGCAACAGTTCGGAAGTTGACAGAAAACGGACAAGCAGTAGATTTGAATGTCGTCCTAGACAAGCTGATGAACGACGGGGATGGCCAAGGTCCACGAGGTTGGTTTGGCCGGTAAATTTGATTCTGCTGCATGTTTTGTAAAGTTTACGTTTCTCATCTTTGATCCAACTCTGCTGGTCAGGAATAATTTCTCGGTTTCCGTTTTCTTGTGATTGGCTTTTTAATGTTTTTTGTTGATAGAAAGCTTCTTTGAAACCTATATTCTTCTTGTGTGGCATTGTGAATATTTGCGAGTTTTTTTATCTTCTTTATGATATATGTATTTGGACTTTGGCAAAATTGCCCCTACGCATAACATTTTTCTGACCTTTGGGAATATTTTCTAACCCAACATTTGGCAAGGGCGTTTGTGGGATTTTTTCGATAAGATGGGGTTTAGCTTTTGTAAAATATGTATTTTCCTTTTCTGTGATTAATATAGTTACCCAATTTGTTTATTTTTTCCTAATTATTCAATGTGAATTGTGAAGTATACTTCAATGGAAAATATATAGTGAAAATTAGGAAGCATAAAAAACGATAGTTATGAAATTCTATTGTCTCTTTGTAACTCCACCGAGTAGTCCGAGCAGTCAAACTAATACACACACACACACAAAACCAACTAAGTGACCTTCGAATTTAGATAACGAAATTGGCCTTCGCTAACAAAAAAAAAATCTAGAAAAAATATGTTTACAATATAACTGGATTAAGGTAGCATCGCATTATTTATAAATACTTACTAAGCACATATGAAATTTTTGAATGGTTTAAGTCGACATACATAAGTTAATATGAGAGAAAGTAAGCAAAGGTGATTCTTATATCGGGAGTGCTGCGAGTTGAAGAGGGAGAGGCTATGGACTTCACGAGTCGCTCTCTTGAAAGCTGTAGACTTCTCTTAAGGTCTAGCAGTAATGTTTTCTAAAAGCATGTTAGGCGTAATGTTAATGAGGTGGCTCATAGGCTAGCCCGTAGGGCTAAAAATTTTCCTAGTCCGTTTGTGTGGGATGAACCTCCGACATTTATGGAGGATCTTTTTCATATTCCCTGCATTTGTTCGAATTAATAATATTTCTTTTTATCTAAAAAAAATTATACTAGTTTTCACATTGCATTCATTTACCACAAAAACAAAATAAATTATAGTAGAAAAATTAATTTTAGTTGTAGTTGTAATATGTATCTTTTACCTTCCATCTATTATCATCATATATATTTTAAAATTGATTTAGAGAAATTTTGTCCCTTCACCCTAAAAAATAAATAGAATTAGAGGGGTATATTCAATCAATACTCTGTGGGATTTTTTAGGAGTTTGAAAGTGTGGGTGTATTCAATCCAGACTTTTCAAACTCCTTAAAAATCTGGTGGTATTCAATCACAACTTTCTGAACTCCATAAAAATTTGGTGATATTCAGAACTCCACTGACTTTTTAAAGTTGTTGACTCTGGTGGAATTTATCTTGATTTCAAGCATTTTTTGTACTGAACGAATTCCGACCTTCAACCACGATAATTTGAGATTCCATGATCCTCCAGCGCTGGCGCCTTCCCAGAAACGGCTGGGCTATATTCGGCCCTCGGCTGGAACCCAGCCCCGCTGGAATTTGAAAGTCTCCAAGTTATAACTCTCCAGACTTTGCGTATTATCATTCTTTTCCTTCATCCCGTCGTGGCCCAGCGACGGCGGCAAGCCAGCGCTGGCTGGCATTATGTTCCGCGACCGTTGGGGTCCAGCCGGCGCTGGACTCCATCGACTTCAACTCCAACAAAGTCGTCCAAATCCCACGCGAACTCCATCAGAAATTCCTCAAGACTCCACTCGGAGTCAATCAACTTCAAAACTCCACAGACTTTCCAAACTCTTTAAAACTCCCACAAAGTCTTGATTGAATACACCCCTTAATATGTTTTAAACTTGTGCGTACCTTTTGTATGAGTATTTTCAGTGTTAAAACACATAATAAATTATTTATTCTAAACAAACACAACGTAATAAATTATTAAAATTTCAAGTATATTTGGGACTAGGAGCTACTCTCTTTAAGCTTAGTTTCAACTGATCATTTTGTGTGCCCTAATTTTGTCGTCCTACATTAAAAAAAAAAAAAATTGTCGTCATCAATAATATAATCCAAAGGGATAAAATTCTTTTTACACACTTTGAAAAACAAAAAATGAAAAATACACACTTCTTTTGAAATTAATGAAAAATACACACTATAACCATTATACCTTTTCTGCTGAATTTCTTCATTTTATTCTGCTTATTCCAATCTCATTTTCTAATTATGGAGATAATTCATGTAATACTATCAGGCCCATCACACTTCCGTATAAATAAATTCTACTTATACCAACTTCATACCTTTTTGACCGGAATGCTGCCGGGTATTTCCGCCGGAAGTTTTAGGAACCTCGTTCAACCACACGATCGCAACCGATGGTTTCCAGACGCAGACTCCTTCAGCAGCACACAGCACAGCCCTCGTTCGTTTCCTACTCGGGGCGTAGGGTATTTAGTCGATATTTATAGAATAAATTGACACTGGAAGGGATGAGCAAAAGCCCGAACTTTATATAGGAATTATATAAAACTTATTACAACATAAGTATATCTCCTTTAGGGAGGAGACAGACTTGTTTAGCTACCTATGGTAGCGGAATTGAAATACATTAACTATACTATACTAAGCTAAGAACTATAACAAATTTTTATTTTTGAGAGCAGAGGAGATGGTGTTGAAGATCTCTGGTTGATTCCCCCTTTCCTGCTCTCCAAACTTGTGGATTATATAGAGGTCTCAAATCTCAACCTCCTTCCTTCATTATTGCCTCGGATTCCGTTGTTCCGTGGCCAGCCTGTTTCTGACTCAGCGTAGGACCACTGCTGTCGTCCATTATTGAATAAGGACGCCCAACTTTCGGTGCTACTTTAATCAAACCGCACTATCTTTGTATGATAATGCTCCTGCTGTTCTTTTACCCATTTGGTTTTTAGTGGGTAAAACTTTCCCCTCCACCCACTACTGTCGTTTTCTTTTTAGTGGGTGCTCCAGCTCAGAGTCACATGACTCTACCAACCTGTGTCGGGAATCTACTTTTTTCCCGGGGCCCTTGGCGTCCTTGCTTTTGGCAACGCCTTCTGCTCGAGATGCTCGTGGGACCGAGCCTTCTCCTTTCCCTTTCTGGGCATGAACCCCTTCCCGAACTCTGGTTCTTTCTGGTTCTGGCAATCCGAACAGACTCGCTCGGACCAGTTCCCAAAATGAGCCATGTTGCAATATTTACGATGAGTGTCTTTACTCGTCGTAATCTTGTTTTCCCAGAGCAAGGTTCTCTTTCTTTCGAAAGCTTCCTCTGCGAATCTTGTAGATTTTCCTGTCATGGTATTTAACAGGAATGATCCGTTCACTGAATTCTGAAAGAATTTGAACGGGAACTTGACTTTGTCCATCTCGGTGAGACAGACCCATAAACCCCATGCTCTTCTTGTGGAGATGAGATCTTCTGGCAATGTTGAGACTAGAGTAGTCTCCTTCTCTGCAGGCGCTTTGATCTTTTCAAGGGCGCGTGCATCCGGTCTTCGAAGCCTAATATAGTGTAAGGCTTCATGGTTTCCTTTCCCTGCTGGTTCTGGGGCTGCGCTGATGAAATACAGCTCCAAAACATCACCTCGGCTAAGCTGTGGATTATTAGCCCAGGTATCATACACCGCCTCTTGAATCCACTTGGGTAGACTCTTGATTTCGGCGAATGATGGGGATGTGGTATAAACTGAAGCAAGTGCTCCGAATTCATACCATCTCTTGACTTCGTGTGGATCTGAATTTGGCATCATCCACACCCGAGGATATTTCCCCGAAACATCAACCCTTATTTTTTCTGGGTTGATACCCGTCCTTGTGTTGAGCTTCTCCCAATTGGTTTGATAAACCTGCCATGAAGAAGAAACTTCAATCTTATCAGTATTAATCTTAGAAATGCCAGTCATTGGCCTAAGATTAATCTCTCCCTCTTTTTCCCCAGAGGTGCTGGGTTGACATGATGATCCAGAGTGTGACCCCTGAATATCATCTTTTTCTTGGGGCAATGGATCCGAAGATACCACCACCTTAGAACTTGGGCAAGAGGTATTTGAATCCTCTGCTACAGGTTTAGAGCCCTGTACTCGAAACTCTTCTTTTACCAAAGGATCTTTGGCCACCCGAAGGATTGGTGTTTGACATGCAGTCCAGAGTTGACTCTGAGACCGTATGCAAGCTCGTATTCTCTCGGTGACTTTCGTCTTATCGAGAGTTTGCAATCTTCCTGCTTGTTCAGCATTCAGAATGCACTCGTCCCACTCGCCGGATAACATCTCCAGATTTTCTCTGAGATGTCTATGGGCTAGTAGAATGGAGTTCACGTCAGTTTGCTCCATCTCTTGTTAAGAAATCTGCAAGAATATTTTCGTGAGATTTCAGAATGACAATATCAAAAATATAATATTGGCATTCAGCTTGCCATCTAATTAATCTAGCATTTTCAGGC
This sequence comes from Agastache rugosa, assembly GCA_031470985.1. Taxonomy (NCBI): domain Eukaryota; kingdom Viridiplantae; phylum Streptophyta; class Magnoliopsida; order Lamiales; family Lamiaceae; genus Agastache; species Agastache rugosa. The sequence continues at coordinate 743,323 of CM062606.1, forward strand.
TTCGATTCCATCTTGTTTCTTAAGAAAGCTTTAACTTGTGTGTTATCAACTTTCAAAGTAAATTTCTTTGCAAGTAAAAATAAAGGCCATTTTTTAAACGTCTTTCTAACTGCAAAGAACTCTTTCTCATTGATGTGTCATCTCACAGCCTCATCATCTGAGAATAAACCACTGCAGTATCTACAGGGTTCTTCTCCATTAGGAGTGATTTTGGTTAAGACGGCTGCCCACCAATAATCACTAGCATCTGTATACAGGACCAAGTCATCTTCGTCCTGAGGTATCGCGAGCTTTGGGAGATTTTTGCAGACCTCTTTTAACTCCCGCATCCCTTGTCGATGTTCTTCTGTCCAGATGAACGGAACATCCTTTTTCAGTAATGAACTGAAAACTTTTCTATATTTTGCGAGATCTTTAATAAATGGTCCCGCAAAATTAACAACTCCCAAAAAACTCTGAAGTTGTTTCTTTTCTTTAAGATCTTCAGGAAAATTCTGGACCTTTTGAACAATATGGTCCTGCAGAATGATTCCTGCTTCATCGATCTCAATACCCAGAAATTCCATTTTCTGAGTTGCAACGACTGCCTTCTTTTCAGACAGTACTAAACCTTCTTTATAACAAACATCTGCAAAGATCTCAAGATGTTTGATATGTTCTTCCATATTTTTTGATGCTATTAAAATATCATCAATATAGACGAACATAAAAGAAAAATAATCTTTAAATAGATTATCCATCTTTCTCTGAAATATTTGAGGCGCATTAGCTAACCCCATTGGCATTACGTTCCAAACATAATGCCTTGTGGAGTAGAGAAGGCTGTAAACTTCTTACTCCCTTCCTCCATGCGAATCTGGTAAAAACCTGACTTGCAATCAAACTTAGAGAAAACCTTAGCATTCCTAATGCAGTTAATAAGGTGTTCCCAACTTGGGATAAAATATCCATCAAACTCTAGAATGTCATTGATTCCTTTGTAATTAATAACAAGTCTAGGTTTACCTCGTTTGATCTCACCATGATTTCTTACCAGAAATCCGGGACTGCTGTAAGGCGAGTTCCCTGATTCGATCAGTTTTAAATCAAGGTGTTCCTTGATTATCTCCTTCATATCCTGCTGATCTTTGAGGTTCATCAGGATTGGTCTGTATCTTACAAACTCATACTCCTTTTCCGGCTTCACCTTCAAGGTTGCATTGAGCTTGTTTTTATCCCACCATGCCAAAGGATTCTCACTGTAATTCCTTTTGATTTTCCTTTTGACATCTTCTAGGGATACCTTCACCTCTTCCCTAATATCTTGATAGGATATTAAAGAAGCTTTGAGGATATGAATCTCTTCATCTCCAAGATCCCAATCCCTGATACAGCTTAGTACTGCTTCGCTGAATCTCCTTTGATCTTTCATTTTTGGTTGTCGAAGTTTTCCTTCATCACCACGCTTGCTGCGAAAACTCAATGGTATCTGGCGATTAAAAGCCCCTTTGAGCCCCTGGACAATGATCTTGTGATTGCAAATGGTTGTGAACACCAATTGTCTTCTTTCATTATCCTGCATATATCTTTTGAACATCTGTAGGAAATTGTTTCCTAACAGAATGTCTGCACCTGTATCATGGAAATAAATTGGTGGAGTTTTAACCTTGTACCAAGGTGTACCTCTGGCTCCTCCAATCAGAATTTCCGTCTCTTTTACTCCTTTAGCAAGGAGCAAAATCTTCTTTGAGAAATCTCTTCCTGCAATTCGGGGTAGATCATCTTCTACCTCTGCTGGGAAGACTCCTCGTTTTGCAGTACAAATTCCTGCACCTGAATCAATATAAGCAGCAAAATATTCTGCTTTATATTTTTCATATAACATCCCTATAGAGATGTATATGGAGAATGGACTTGTCATTCGATTAATAGTTTTCTTCCATTAATCGTGATTTCCATTCCGTCCTCTTTATTTCCCCACGGTTTGTGATCCTCGAGAAAATCCAGTCCCAAAAGCAAAACTGCTTCTCTTCCAGCTCTACCCTTGATCTCCATCACTTGTCCCCCAATTTCCAGGGTACCTTTGTAATGATTGATCTCCGGTTGCTGCAAATAGTAAAGAACATTACAAGGGAAGTTGGTTTCCCATCTTGTAGTGTCGAATTTTACTATTACTTCTCTCCATCCCTCGGGACATTTCAGATTTACTGAAACTTTGTTACTCTGAGATGTTTGAGGGTGTGGCGATTCTCGAATGAGACTTCGACTCCTTCCATATGGTAAAGACATAATTCTGTCTCCTTGGAAGGATAATCTTCCTGAAGTTATCCTGAGACTTTGATCGTGTCTCATGACTTCTCTATCTCGGATTTGAATATCCACATTCCTTAACCGAGCAATTTCAACTCTATCGGGACAAACAGCTGTTGTCACCTTGTTGAAGATATCTGGTATCTCAATAAACTTCTTTCCCAGAAATAACTCAGTGTGATGTGAGTTGGAAAGAGCATATGATACCTGATAAGTAATGGAGTAAGGCCTGTTTCCTTCCTCCAGCAAATCCTTGCGTTTAAAGTCCTGATAAAGCGTCAGGGCTTTGCTGAAATGGGTATCATTAAGATTGTAAGCAATCTTAGGATAAATGATTCCCACTACTTGTCCTGCACAGAGATCTCCCGCTATTGTTCCCAATACGGAATCCTTCAGATTTCTGACTCTTTTATCGCATATAGCGATATCAATCGGCGTATGAACTCCGGTAAAGAGAGCCGACTTTAACATCAACTGGATTGCTCCAATATGAATCCAGTTCATCTTTTCAGCGACTTCGGGCTTCATTTTTGATAAATCTTCCCGTATGTCACTGGCTGGAATCAACTGCATTTCCACTTGATTCCCTGTAAGCTCTATAGGAAGCGACATTTCTCGCCTAGAAATTCCATAGACGATTTGTTGTTTCCTGCTCCTTAGATTAAAGTTCCTTAGAACTTGATCTATATTACTTGCCGAAAAGCCTTGATACTTTTGTATATTCAGACTCTTCTTCATGATCTTGTCTATCAGACTTTGAGAGAGAGTTGTGTGACTGGAGAATCCTGTCCTGTCCTCTTTCTCCTGATGAACAATTTCTGGATCAGTCTGACTCCGATCTAGTTCCATCAGACCATTCTGAATCTTCTCCGCTGAAGACTTCTTCTTGTTCATATATACTCTCATCCGAGGGTATATCTTCGAACTGATATACTTGTACCAGTTCCTGGTAGTAGACGGCATCTTCGATATCCGGAGTGGATTCGAATTTGTTGATACCTCTTCTCTCGTTGTCAGGGCAATTTGTGGAAATATGCCCTTTTGCACCGCACGTCCAGCAGTTGCAATCTTTGAAACTTTCATTAACTCTAGTGTGAGTTCTTCTGAAAGTCTTCTTGACAGGTGTCCTTTCTTGAGATTTATCATCTCCTCGGAATGGATACCTATTCCTTGATGGTCCACTTCTTTGGCCTGATTTGTAAGATCTGGCCTTCTGTCTTGACCATCTGGTTCTTGGTTTCCAAGAATTTCTTTTTGGATCTCCACCTTTGCTTCGATGTAAATTTGAAATCTATTTTTCTTGTATTTCTTCAGCCTCGGTGGTTCTCCTCCAATGATCGTTGGTAGATCATTGTCTTCACAATTTAGAGGAGCAAATTTGTTAATTCTCCTCAGTTTCTTTAAGTTCTTCAGAGCTGTTGCTTGTTGACACCATTCTGAGAGCTTTCGATGTACATAAGACATCCTTCTTGCGACGTTTTCCGGATCACCTGGTTCGTAATCCCGAATCAGCATCTCTTTCCATGGGCTTGGAAATTTTAGAAAGAAGATTTCCAGTGCCACTCTATCATCAACTTTCGATTGATGTTGATAAAGAGTAAAGAGCTGTAGAAACTTGTTGAGCGATTGTTGATCCAAGACCGCAAGTCTTAGATTATACAATGCCATTAAGTACTTCTTTCTCTTCTCTAGATCATATCCTTCGAAATATCCTTCTCCCAGAAAATGGTTCTTAAAAAGAACGGCCATATTCTGGACATGTTCTGTATAGTTTTCACTATTAAAACATGAATTCTTGATTTCCACAGGAAAGAATTCCCATGCTGTCTTGACAACTCCGGCCAGACTCATTTCGAGAATTCTTACGAATCCTTCTTTGTTCAAATCGAGAGTTGCTGCTGCAATTCTCAGGGCTGACGTCCACTCGTCAATGACTGATTCTCGATCTCTGAAATTAACTTCATCGAGATCAAGCATTACTCCGTAAGGATGGATGGGATCTAGGGTCGCCTTTCCATAGGGTGTATCTTGCACCTTTGGATGCGGCCTTCTTGCCCTTGTCCTTCTGGCTGCCATGTATGCATCATTTGGGGTATGTTGATCATACCTTGCTCCAACGAAAGTCCTGGACTGCATTAATGGCTCCTGGTGCATTTTGAAAATCTTGTTGATTTCCAATAATGGCTCCTGGTGGTAGTTGATTCACCGGCTGTGGGTTTTGGACCACATTCTGGTTCATCTTTAAGTCCACCATCGTCATGTTAGCAAAAGATTCTGCTAACTCCTGGAGGTCGTCAAGCTTGATTCGTTCAAGATTACTCATTTCTTCTTTTCACGAATCATTCTTTTCAAGGTTTCTATGTTGGGATCCTTTTTGGTTTCTCCCACTGGTTTTGGATAAGTGGGTTCATTACCAAAAGGATTTCTCCCTCGACTAGAACTTGGTTGTTGTTCCAATCTCTCGATCCGTGATTGGATCTCCTTCAGGATGTTGTAGATTTCATCCTGTTTTATAGCAATCTTGTATAGATCGCGTGGTACACCATATAGGCTATCGCCATAATGTTGTACTGTCTTCTGTATTTCTCTTAGATCCGCCGAAATTTTGGAGGAATCTGGAGAAATCTCTTGATATAAAAGAGTAGATGATACTCCTTTATCCTTCTTTTGTTCCATCAGAGCTATGGAGTAGTATATAAATTCCAATTTACTCCCATATGGCTCCAATGTCTTCTTCTCATATCATGTTCTAGCTCCATTTCAAGGAGGATACACTCATGTAGAAGATCTTCTTTTCTGTTGATTCCTCGGATAAAGGCATCAATCAGTTCCTTATTCTCGTTTCGCTGAATCAAAAGGTTCAGCTTATCTCGCCAGTCTGTCAGAATCCTCTGATATCTGGTTCTTCTTTGCTCCAGAATTCGGAGACGTTCCTGGAAATGTCCACACCTTGGACATTCTTCTAGGTCCATCAGTCGGAATGGTTCTGATGGTTTTCTCTCATCACGTACTCCGTCCTTAGATGGAGATATTTTAACTCCTCGAGGAAGTTCTCTCTTCTTCTCATCTCTTGGTGGCAAGAGATAATAGATTCACAATCCACTCTTAGTGCTGCAGAGTGGAATTCTCTTCTCCAGATTGCTATTGCAGTCCGGGTTCTTGTTTTCTTTACCTCCAAATCCTGGAGATAATTCCTGTAACCTTCGCATCTCGGACAATTGTCCGGATCCATATTTTTCTTGATGTCTCCTCCGTTAGGATAATACTTAAAGCAATAAATAAAATATAATTCCTTAATAAAACCAGGGCTCTGATACCATTTTAGAAGCGTGGGATCAGAATAGCAGAATCTACGATAAATGGTTCGTATAATAAAGAAATACATAGCTATTTTCTGTCCATAGCAAATCTGGACTGTCAATAGTTTAAACAGAGGGGTATAATAGTCATCTTGTGTATTTTTCATTTGTTTTGGTGATGGTGTGTAATTTTCATTTTGCAAAATGAATAGTGTGTATTTTACCCCAATAGCACTAATCCAAAAATGTCAATCTACAATATCACACAAAACAAAGCCCCAAATTGCAAAGAGTTCCCAAGCACCGTCTTATATAATGAACAAGTAAAATAAGAGCCGGTAAAAATTTCATATTTATTGAAAATATGGGGTCTCAATTTAATTTTAACATTTTCCTAATCCAATCCCTCGTTTTGTAAAACCCCCATTTCAGCTTTTTTTTCTCTCTCTCCTCCATTTTTAGAGAGAGAAAACTGGGAAATATTCATTGAACAGAACGCAGCTTAATACACAGATAGGCGCACACCAGGTGTATGATAAAAAGAGACGGAATTTAGAAGGGGGGTTATTGCGTCTGCTATTAATTGAATCGCCAACCGATGGAATTATGTGCGTAGGCGATGCGCGTCTTTGCGAATTGAAGAATCGAGGAATCAAAACCCTAGACGAAGGCGAATCCCATTTTATCAGGTTAGCTCAAGCTGCCTTCTCCATTATTTTCTTTTTCAGTTTTGAATCAGCTTTCGTGTTTGAGTGATTGGTTTTGTCGTATGAGTTATATATATGCTGCAGATTTTAGCTTTAAATTGTGTGGTTGGTTTCTCGCAATTTTTTGGAGAATATGTTTGTCGTTTCGTCCCCTTGTTCTGATTTGTGCTGGCCGTGATTATGGTATGTGGGGCCTGAAAATGTGGAACTTTTCAGTAATGACCCTCAGTTAGAATAGTGTTCTTCGTTCTGGGCCACCATTGAATTTAGGGCTTCACTGAAAAAGCTTATTTGATGTGGTTGTTAGTTTGTGGTCAGTCATTTGAATCTTCATTGTTTCCATGATTTTATATGAATAACGTGGACCTGATAGGCTGATACAGATAGGCGTTTCCACAAAATCTTGCTTGTACAAGTGCGCATGTTTCTATTTGATTTCCCAACTCTCGTTCTGTAATGTGAATTTTGAGGTTTTAGGGGGTCAGTATCTAAAGCATTAAGCCTAGAGAAACATTCCTATGCCGAATGTCAGAAAATTTAGTTTGTTGTTAGGTGATGGGCACCACGTGGCAGCTTATTTGTTCTTGTGTAGTTAGACAATAAGATGATGACTTAAATGTGTGGGATTTGAGGAAGATGTTGAGATTCTGAAATTGATTGGTGATCCGCAGATAGGCTGCCTAGAAAAGAAATGATATTTGAAAGTTGTTTCCAACTTTTTGTGACACGTGTTACTAGTATCCCCATGAAATCCCTTGTCTGCTACACAGGGCCATTTGGTGATTTATTGATACCTATCCTAGTCTAGAAGCTAAATTAACACCCAAAATACCAGTTTATTTCCTCGTTGTTACATTAGTATACTTTTAAAAAGTTATGCAAGTTTTTGCATTTTAGATAAATTTATGTCAATTGTTGAAGATATTAATTCTCAAAAGATTGTTATTATAATAATAGCTGATGATCTGTAACTTCTCTACATGTGTATGAACATGCTATTTTGAGCGGCAGATTTTTCTAAGATTTAGAGAAGTTATTGTCAGTTTTCAGATTTCTGTTTTTCTCCTTAAACTAGTTACTAGGCACCATATTGTCATCACAAGCTATTAGATTTGCTATGTAGATTTATTAATGTAATAAAAGTTTGGTGGGGTAATCATGTTACCGGAAATCATTTTTTAATGCTATTAGAGTGATACCTGGAATGATGGAATGCGAGGTACTTTAAGAACTGAAGTCTTTTGGAAAGAAAAATGTGTTTTAGAAAGAGATTTGAATTCAAAGAAGTGAAAATGAAGTATATCACATCTCGTCTTAAGCATTTAACATAAATCTTCAAAGTTCTTTCTGTTGTGTCAAGTTCAAAATCCATTTTATCAATCTAAATAGCCCTTCACTTCAACTTAACTATTTTATTGTTGGTTCCTTCTGTCTTTAGGTAACTAGTGCTCAAAAGCTTTAGCCACTTGGTTGGTTTTATTGGATTTATTTGTGTAATTCAGCCGTCACAGTTTCTATAATTGAGAATCTTATGTATGTGCATACATCCATATGAATTTGACATTTAGAGCTCTTGTTCTTGCACTTGCGTATGGCAATATATACTCTACCATTCATGTTATGAAGTGAATATACTATAAAAACATTTTGAATTGGACTGATTTAGTGATTGAATGGTTTCATATGGTTTATGCTTTGTTATTTTGTGCCAGATGACTGATCGCTAACAATGTTTTGCTCCCTTTGTTAGCTTTCACCTTATATTTCCAGTCTTGGAGCCATCGCGGTCTGATTATGCCAATGAATTTACTCCATTTTTTGGATATGCTATAAGGATTGTTGGAATAACACAAGAAACCTCTTATATTTAGTTCCTTACAAGCATTCGATGGAGCTTAAGGTTTCTCCTGAAAAGCCAGGGTTTTCGTCTTCTGATGTGGCCAGTGATACTGAGGAGAAAGAAATCAGTGAAGGTGAAGATGAAGACGACGATCGTAACCACAAGCATCGTAGGCGAGAGGCTCGTTCTCAATCTCAGGAGGGGGATTCTCTTGATAACCGCTCGAGAAGACCTTACAGAAAAAGAAATCGGCCTTTTGAAAATGGGTTCTCTTACAGGGAAGGTGACCCTCAATCAGGTGAAACCTGGAGAAATTACAATAATGCTTCAGATAGAGACTTTCCTGCAAGGTTTGATAGGAGACGTCTTAACCAGGGCTCATTTTCCAAGGCTCAGTCGGAATTGAACCAAAGGATCAGGGGAAACCAAATTCTACCCGGTGATCTTGGCCTCATTAGGGGTAGGGGAAGGGAACCTGTTCCTTGGGGTATTCATGATTCAAGGTTTGGATTGATTGATGTTGCATCTCAAATGGTTCAACCTGGACCTGTTCCTTCTGCTATGTTTGCTGGGAGGGGCTTGCCTAATGTTTCTAGTGCACAGAGTACATCTTGGAATGCATTTGGTCTCGTTCCAGGCTTACCTAATGGTGGACTTGACCCACTTCATCCTCTTGGTTTGCAAGGACCGCTAAGACCAGCTATCAATCCACCAGTTAATGTTGGGCTTCCTCGGCAAAGGTGTAGAGACTTTGAGGAACGTGGTTTTTGCTTAAGAGGAGACATGTGCCCAATGGAACATGGTGTTAATCGTATTGTTGTTGAAGATGTTCAGGTGTGCAAACTTGTTTAACTGTTAAGTCCTCAAGTTATATCGAATAGGTTTTTATGGAATTATCTTGGTGGTCGTTTAGAAATGAAGTGTTTATGGTTTAGACAATTTACTCATCTAGATTCTGAAAAATTATCTGCCGGTGCATGCAAATGCAATGAATATATTGTCTTTTAGGAAGAAATAAATTCTTATTCAGGTGTCTCTATGTTGAAAGATGTAATTAGAATTACGCATGCTAATATGAGTAGCCTGTTATGTAATTCTCCATATTTGCTCTTTATTTGTTTCCGTCTGAAAATTTGAGATTGGTGCTATGTCCTCCATCCAATATTATTGTGTTCTTTATAGTAAACGATTGTGTCAACACTTCTATATTGCAATAAATTATGCATAAACAATGTTTTCTCATGTATATACATATGTATGAATGTATGTATATATACTGTGGAGTGCCATAGTTTTGTATTACCAGCAATTTATTGACACTTCTCTTCTTTCTCTTCTCTGATAATTAGTAGCTGTGCTCATATACGAACTTGATTTGCTACTTATCCTAATTGCAGAGCCTTTCACAATTCAATCTTCCCGTTTCACTTCCTGGCTCACAGCTTCTTGGAGCATCTTCTGCACAAGGAGCTTTACCTGCAAACAACAAATTTTTTCATGCAAAAAGTAGCAAGCCTGGAATGGCTGAAGATGGTTTTGGCCTGAATGGTGGTGTTGCTGGAAGTTCCATGGCAGGGGCGTCAACATCTGATGTGTACGATCCAGATCAACCTTTATGGGCAAATGATAACCCTGAGACATCGGCAGCACTAATAGCACTTAATCAAGCAAATGTTGATGAAACTGAGTCATTTTTGGACATGGACCTTCCCAACCGGAATAATGTTGAATCAGTTGAAGGTTTTAACGATGGCCGTCCACTCAGAAATGCCAATACTGGTGGATCTCAAAGTTCATCTGTGTGGGGAAGAATAAATAATTCAAAACGTGGTTTAGAACAGGCCAACCGGACTGAGAAACCACTACTAAACACAGATCGTTCGAATGTTCCCAATCAAGGAAAGCGGATGAATGCTGATGGCGATGGTTCACATGTTAAGGAATCATTTGCCAAGAGACAGAGTGATTCTGTTCCTGATATTCAAAAACCAGCTCAAAAGGCGCTTCGTACTCTATTTGTCAATTACATTCCCCAGAAAGACAATAAAAGGGAAGCTCTTCTCTCACATTTTCAGAAATTTGGTGACGTTATTGACATTTATATTCCTTTTCAAAGTGAACGGGCATTTGTTCAATTTTCTAAAAGGGAAGAAGCAGAAAAGGCACTACAGGCACCTGATGCTGTAATGGGCAATCGATTTATCAAGCTTTGGTGGGCAAATCGTAATAATATTCCTGATGATGGGATAAGTAGCAGTAGTACTGCCCCAGTTGCACCTCGTGGACTTTTACAGTATCAATTTATGCTCAAAGGAAAAGAAAACCCTAATCCTGAAACTGGCGAAGATATTAATTCCCATGCTTCTGTTTCTCAACAGCTGGCTCATGATAATCCCAAGTCCACAGTTACAAATGGTTCCAAAGCCCCTCCACAGCAAAAGAAATTGGACAATTTAGAGCTTTTGAAGGAGGAACTTCGTAAGAAGCGGGAGATGCTGGATCAGAAACGAAATGAGTTCAAGCGCCAGTTAGACAAACTCCAAAAACAAGTAAGTATTTTATTTTTTCATTTGAAATGTGACTGGCAGGGATATTGATAAGAGCTCTTTTTGCATATTATTTGTCCTTTTTGAAAACCGTGATGTTTCATTCACTGAAGTTGGCATATTTTCTATATTTGGAGCGTAGCTTGCCATTCCCTCTTCTGAGGATTGTAAATGAGCAGGCGTGGGTAGTAGATATAGGATTAGTAGATAGTTGGCTGGTGAAATTTTGAACTCCTTTTGACTCGATCTTGGTGTGGATTTGAATGTCAGTTGTTACCTGATCAGATTTTGTTGGCAAAGATGAAGTGATAATTTTCAGAAATGAATTATTGTCCTTTTTTTTTTGCCTCTTGGCTCTTGGGGTGGTTTTGTTGGGGGGGGGGGGGTGGTGGTTAAGGGAGATAGGAAACCAAGATAATATTTATTAGAAAAAGAGTCAAAAGGTGTATACAACAGTCTTTATAGTCATCATTTCCAGTCTGTCCAATTTCTTTAGTTGCTATATCTGTCCAGTTTTCCTTTCGTTCCTCCTCACTTTCCTTTCAATATGTAATCACTGTTGTCTTAAGCGATTAACTACACAAACACAAAGCATCGTTTATCTTCTTATCTTGCTCAAAAGACGTCCTCTCCTGCTCTAGTCTATGGTTCCCGCCCTCAATTTTTTATTCTTTTGCAGGGTGGTGGCAGCAAGGATACGGCAGCATCAGAATTGACCCCAAAAAGGATTAAAGGTGAAACACCACCTAATCAGGCAAAAGATGAAACATCCAAGTCATCACCGAGAGGTAGCATGACTATTGAGAACACCGGTTCTGCACCTGCTGCGACACATACTCCAAATCTAACCATGCCAGTGCATGAGCCTCCGAAACCTTTTTCTCGACCGCTAGCTCCTGTAGGGTTACCATATGTAGCAAACAGACTAGCACCTGTAGGGTCACCATTTGTAGCAAACAGATTCAAGCTGGACAATCGGCCCACAGTGTTCACAATTGTTCCGCCGTTACCATCTGGCCTTGCTGATGTAAGTTATACTTCCCTTAGTTTTTATCATACATATTTTTCTTGTTGGACGAAATTCTCTTCTATTTTCCTTACTTTCTAGTGACGCATGCACCTATTTTTGTCTCGTACATCATGATTGATATTTCTTGTTGGAGAAATGTAGAAAGTGGTACTGGAGCACTCCAGATTTATTCTGGATTTGTAACTCTAGCTTTCCTTGTATTTGAGTTATGGAAACTCATTATTTTCTTCAGTTATTTTCGTAAATGTCTGCCTTTTAATTAAGTGTCTTGCATGCATTTGTTTCATCATGAGAATTACTCGGTTTACCTGGTTGTGTCTAAATAATGAGTATGCTTGTTAGGTTGCTGTTCTGGAGGAGCATTTCTCATCGTATGGCGATCTTGCTTCGGTGGTACTTGAAGGGTCGGAGCTCCAAGACTCTAATGATGCTTCAACATCATCTGATGTTTCAGCTTGTGTTTCCTTTACAACCCGACGATCTGCTGAGAGGGCCTTCGCTCATGGCAAATCATGGCAAGGGCACAAGTTGCAGTTTGTGTGGCGTACGTCTGTTAATACTGGCAAAGAGGTCGACAGCTCTGGAAATCTCCCAGCTGCTTCTAATGCGGTGTCAGATGTTAACGCCCAACCCAGTGGAGATGATGCATCGGCTGATAATCAGAAAACTCCTGCCTCCGGATCCGATGATCCTGAGAAACAGAAAACAGAAGCTATTGCAGATGCTGCTGAACAGGAGAAAATTTCAAACCAGATAACAGAAGCTGTTGCAGATGCTGCTGAACAGGAGAACAATTCAAAATCGACCTCGACCTCGTCTTCAAGCGAAAAGCAGCTTTAGCTCTTTGTTCCTGATGCCGCTTCTAGTTGTACAGTGAGGTAAACATGATGTCCAATTATTATAATTCATATGGTTTAACTGAAACTGCAGCTAAAATCTAGCTTCAGTCTTATTTCTCAAATTTTGAGGGTTTCTTTTTCTTTCTTTTTTTTTTCCGTGGAGAATGTCTATTTTTCAACTGGCAGTCCTCAGTAAGTGCGAATTGTAATGCGTTGTGTTCTTTTTTATAGATATTTTTAGAATCAAGGTTTACAATTAAAAAAAATATATATATTAGGAAGGATATTTCTTAGAACAGTTGGCCTTATCTTTGGGGTCTCTTCACATTGTGCTAATATAAGATGTTTGTTTTACACGTTAATACAGAAGTTCTTTTAAGCAGTGTTGCTTTGGCTCATCACATTAGCCTTTTTTTTGTTTGGTATATCCGATATTATGGTTTTGTTAGAATTATTTGAATAGGTATGTTTATAATTTGCTATCTTGAGGTTTGTTATAAGCTCATCATTTTACTGAATAAATTTTGCATGTAAAAAGTAGGCTATGATATTCCTTAAAATTTCATATCAATAGAATTTCCACCGTTATATTAGATTTTTACCTGATTTTGACGTTGATAAATCCCATTGATGATTTTGCCATCAAATCAAGGTATGATAATGATAGTTCTTCGACATCGACATTTTTTATTTTCTCCTTATATATGTACTATGTCAATGACTGGCAAATAGGGCTGTCTAAACGGGTGGCGGGTAATCGGATAGTGTTGTACCGACCCGATACCCGACGGGTATTGGGTACCCGATACCCGCATATTCGGGTAAACGGGTCGGGATGCGGGTTGAGATTTCTAGAAATTTCGGGTATCGGGTATACCCGACACCCGATTCGGGTACCCGAGTATACCCGAGTTTTTAATTTATATTATATTATATTACTTTATATTATATTATTTTAGGAATTAGGATACAAATAAATCTATGAGATATATTTGACTCTGCATTATATTACTTTATATTAAATTGCTATACATTTTTTGTTTCGTTTGGTTAGGTTGTTTATGGTTTTAGTTTATAGATTAATGGTGTTGGTGACATTTTTTAATTTTGAATTGTTATACATTTTTTGTTTCTTTTGGTTACAGATTGTTATGGTCATTGCTACGAGTTTAATAGTTTATAATTTAGATTTGATATAATGTGAATATGCCGTGTTGTGTTATTCTATTTCTATATATATTAGCTTATACACATTGGGCTCGTTTGCTATGAAGTATGGAACAATGTTGTTAAATATCTGCCATGGCGCCGTTATGGCGGATGGCGGTGGCGGGTTTTTGATGGGCCGCCATAATTTATGGCGTAACATCGCCTTTTTTCATGGCGGTAAATGGCAGCCGCCATATCATGGCGCCATGGCGGCCGTTACGGCCGTTACATGGATATGGCGGTTAAATACTGGGTCAACCCAGTTGACCCGACCCAAACCCTTTTGATTTCTCTTTAAGGAATTAGGACTAGGGTTTTAACATACATAACATCTGCTTCCGCTTTTCTCTCTCTCTCTCTCTCCCCTTTCTCTCTCTTCAAATTCCGGGCACCCACCCGCCGGCGACCCCACCCACCGGCCACCTCCACGCCGGCGACCCACGCTCCGGCGAGTTTGCTTCTTTCGATAAAAAAGAAGAAGATGACTATATAGAGCTTGATGAGGAGGACTAATCATTTTATTGCTTATTAACCCTTAGACACTATTATCTATTTATGTTTTATGCTTGAACTTAAGTTATTGTGTTTGGTACTTTGGTTATGTTTGAACCTATGATATTTTGTTTTATTTTTGAACTTAGGCTATTAAGTTTTTTATTATATTATCTATTTTGCATGCTTTAATGTCATAATTTGTGTATATATAATTATTTTGCCATGCGTCCGCCATAACCCGCCATATCAACCGCCATAACCTTATGGCGGTTTTTTAGCCGTCCGCCATAATCCGCCATCCGCCATCGATAACATTGGTATGGAATAAAACTTTATATGATTAGGTGGGATGTTTTAATACGTATAAAAATTTAATATTGTGTTTGGTATGGTGTATTAAATTCTCTGCAAAACATATTAATTATGGTAAGAGGGTGAAATTATAGTAATTTATTCTTATATTTAGTTGCAGTATTATTTATACCACCTCATGGATGGTATAACATAATAACAACAATAAGTATAACTCATACGAGCCCGAATTTTATAAAGGGTCACATACTTTGTACCAAACGAGATATTAGGATGTATAATATATATTATACACCCTAATCACCCATAGCAAACAAGCCAACGTATAAATAGTGTAAGACATAAATTGAATAATATTGAATAATTTATTTTAGGCATAACATAGAATATAAATTAAATAATATCGGGTAATTCGGATACCCTAATACCCGATTGGGATACCCGCTTCGGGTATTTGGATACCCGATTTTTAATATAGGGTCGGGATCGGGTATTATAAATTTGAAAAAATTGGGGTCGGGTACCCGACATTTTCGGGTAGGGTACCCGACCCAACCCGTTTAGACAGCCCTACTGGCAAATCTGATATGGATATCGATTTATTACTGCCAACCATCAAATCATCTATTAATAGACAACCTTCTTTGCTTTCCAATCATTAAAAAACTATCGAATATTGAAATTCGAAATTCATGACATTATTAGAAAAATGTTAAATATAAATTTGTCAAGTTTATAATGTCACGCTGTTATTGCAAAAACAGCCGAATGTGTGGTATTTCCCCAAAAAGCAAAAAAATGAAAACTCGAAAGATAAATTCAGTTTATACGGCTCAATATATTGGCAAAATAGGGTGTAATTTCATTTTATTGTATTTTATTTTTCACTGCCTTTACTTTGGTGTAGCAGAAGGGCCTATAATAATAAGAAAGTTTCTTCTTCTGTGGTCAGTTTGAGGTATTTAAGAAATTGTAAGGAAAAATAGCTTAAAACAAAATCTAACCTCAATTCTCAACCAAACGAACAATTTCATCGAAATCTTTCCATTTCTTATTGTACTATGTTCAACTCTGTGCAACATGTATATAACCCAGAGAAACACAATCAAGCGATAATCACCATATTAGCAACTCTCAACTGCTTATCAACGGGCAAATAATCCTTCAGAGAAACACACGTCTGATGCATCACTTGCAGCAAGAGCATCGTCATATCTTCCTCAGTCGACGTGATAGGTTGCGAGTCGGGAAAATATTGACCGTGCTCTACACGTCCTGCCCAATCATGAACTCGTTCCGTTGCTCTCACAATACATGATGCTACAGATTCTGCAGCCGTTCCCCAACCAGTGCTCGCTAGGAGAGATGGAAGAGTGACGGGAAGATCGGTCAATACGCTGGCTTGATCAGCAAACAAAATGGGCATGTACTTACAGCTGCTACCAGATATCAGGCCAAGAAACCGTAGAGCCTGAGCAAGAAGGAAATCGAAGTATCAGTAAACGTGGAATACGAGTATGACCAGATCAGAATAAGCGCCTTGACAATTCAGTTGATATTTGACAGTCAGGACCAGTAAAATACCAATAGGGAAACAATGGTGCATTTCTAAGAATTGGGACATCTAAATCTATTTAAGCTGTATACTGGAGTTATAATACGCTCGCCCCGTTTTTTCAAAGGATTTTCGATTTCTTTCATGACAATCAGTTTATGACCACGAATGCACTAAGTTTGTACATAATTGATGCCTAATGTGTAAAACCAAGATTTTTCCTTAGATACACATATACATGAAACTTGGATAATTATTTTTAAATAATAACATGCAACTACATTTTTAATGAAAGATGACGATTTTGGCTCTTACCGTTGAGGGGTAACTTGTAACGCATAGAATTTCTGCCGTGTCACTGAGCCATTGTCTTCTAACACTTTCATCAGAATGTTGCAAAGTTACAGTGACTTCTACCAGAATATCCCAGATAACTGCAAATTTTCACATTTAAGTATATTCTGTTAGCCCTTTTTAAGTATATTCTGTTAGCCCTTTAAAAAAAAAAGTATATTCTGTTAGCTTGAGTTAATAAAATTCGATGCAGTGCACTTCCGAGTTTACAGACTAACCTTCCGAATCAGAGTCCAGCATATATGCTTTCAGTTTTGCAAGTTCTGCCAAAGGGATGGAACCACCTCGAACTAGTGCAGCTTTAGCTTTAACTTTCTTCATAGTCTCAAAGATGTGGCTGCGTTCCTCTTCGAAGTTTGTCTCAGGAATCTGGCAACCAGAGAGAACGAATTAATTAACATGTCGACGTCAAAAGCTAGTTTCAATAGATGTACGGTGCAAAAACATTGTACAACTTTAAGGCGAGGATGGTAGGATGACAGAAACAGCTGATATAGAAACATTAGTATATCCTGTGAAGCAGTAATTCGGATCAAACAGATACTTTCCTTCAGATGCATGTTATTGGTTTTGGACATTCCAGAAAAAGGAACAAATCACCAATCTGGGAGAGATGAGGATTAAATGAAGGATCCGAAAAACACATCAGACAAAATCCTCAAGTATTTGTACGCGGTGCCTTGACCGACACATCCTAAAGTGCAAATTTATATCTAATATGAGTGCTTGAACATGAAAAACCAGGTTTAGATTATAAATTACCAGCAGGAATTTCGATAGCCAGCCTTGTCGAGCCTTCCCAAGACATCTAATTGCTTCAGTCCATTCCGCATTGGAGTTTTTCAGGTATAATTCTGTATTAACACTTGAGTGAGACCAAGGCAACATTGTAAACATAACTTCCATGTACTGTTCCAAATTATTTGCATAATCTTGAGTTTCGATAGCTGCAGATTCGTTCAAACAAATCTGTAAACTCTTCCAGCATGAAACTCGCATTGAGATTTTCTCTTCGTCGTTATGTTGGTTGGAAGAAACAAACCAACGCAAGAAGTCAGAAACGTCATCAAATAGCTTAGCAACTCTAGAATTGGAGAATATCTTCAACAGATCTGCCAGGTGCAAGAGCATAAGTGATTGCAGATTTGACTCGAGTGTCTTAAACCTTGCCCCATCGAATAGCTCATCAAGGAAGCCAATAAGTGAATCAGACAGGTTTGCATGAGACGAAATGAAGAGAAAGCACTCCTCCCTCAGAGTTCCTTTTCTGATGTCTTTATCTTGGGAAGGCATTTCTGCAGTTCGATCACCGTATTTCATGCATCGTCTGACGATTTCTCCCCAATCCAACAATGGCAATCGTGGAGCATGTGACAGGCATCGCAAAACAAAAGCAACCGTTCTAGTGTTTATAATGGTACCAAGCTGAAATTTATGAAAGCAGAAGTCACACAAACAAGTTCAGATTTCAGAAACATGGCAATGATAATTATTGAACAAAGTACAACAATGTAAGGCCAAAAGAAAGCAACGAGACCATGAAATGAACTAACAATGCCACTGTCTTTTCATTAAGGAGCAATATTTATGCCTGAGAATTAAAATTAAGAAAGATTACCTCAGAATAATTTATCTGCATAAGCCACAAAGAGAGTTTCATGACAATAGTGTCTTCAGCAACTCCTTGGGAGGCAGACTTGGGGGCACCAGAGTCATCTTGTTCAGCATCGTTCGTGTTTTCTTTAGAGAACATAGAGTGCCTGAGAACTGAAACTGCCCATGCTGCATTCTGCTGTGATTGAGGATCATCAGAGTTTTGTGCGAAAAGAAATATCTCTTGAATTATTGATGTCGACTCAGCCTCGAGAGAACCTGATACATGAGACAGTTCCTGCCAGGAAATATCTATATTAACCCAGATAAACAAATAGAAGTCATAAATATATTAATTATTGATTCCGTCTCAGGATGTCATGTATTAGATAATAAATTTCTTTTCCATTTCAGCTCCGATCATCTCTCTTTGGAAACATGGGAACCTAACAAAATTATTTTACCCCGGTCACTATATATACTCTCTAAGTGAGAATATTCCCTTTTGACATCAAGTATCTAACTCAAGCAAATACCGTCTCCCTTCTTTTTATTCTATTCCTCTCACGTAATACACGTTGCAAGCTAGGATTTTGCATGTTCATATATAAACACCAAAAGCGCCTTGAGGTACAACCTTTTGCTTGAATAAGGTGGGTGAGGAGGAAAAAGGGAACTGTTGAATCAGCGTCCCAGCACCAGCCCCCATTGCATTTACGACCCCGAGCATTCCTCCTAGGTGAACAAATGGTAGGTGAGTACCGGAGTAGGTTCGCCTACATAATTCCAGAAATCCTTTTACGTGCTCCTCCTTCAAAGAGGGCAACCTTGAATTTAAAACAAATGAAAGGAAGCTTCCAGCTCCAACACAAGATGCCGTTAACAAGTTCTGTAGGAAGTTATCAGATTGTTCAACAGACAACAGTCGAGAGATGAGCTCCATGAAGCTGCTCACAAGATGGTCCAATTCAATATCATCAATCAGTTCTACCTTATGACAGAAAGACACTACAGTTGGTATCGAAAGGCATGCTCCTACTGCATGCTTCGGGAACAAATCATTTCCACTAGGAACCCATGAAATGATGAGAGACTTTAAATAAAGAACAGCATCACGAGCCCCCGCCCTGTATATTGCACCAAGAGAATTCGCTAATCCAATTATAGGTCCAGCAGCACCCCAGGCATCCTCCTCCAGAACTACAACTTCAGACTTGGACAGATCGTCTGTTCCTAAGGGAAAGTAAGTTGCTAGCTTCTCTAGAATACCAGCTGAAGATCCGCTGAACTGATGTGTCATCTGGACTAAGGTCTTCACGATATTCTTTAGTAATTCCATTTCCCGATTCTTGTTTGTTTCCTTTTCAGATTGAGTATTAGCTCCAGAATCAACTCTAGTGAGAAGACCATGGCATGAAAAACCTAGTCCAATTCCACAAGCTCCTTTCACAAGGGTGCTCTTACTACTAGATGCTACCTGTTTAAGAATGGATCAGACGTTATTGTAGCACATACAATCAGATTTCTATAACAACAAAATTAGAAAGACATTCAGTTTATAAAACATATGTTGATCATAAAGTCAATAATTATGTAGCAACTGCACTACAAAACTCAAGAAAGTAGATAAGTAGTTCAGTTAACTACACAAATGAAATAAAAAAGACCTAGAAAACCTTCTTTAGAGGAAAATGAGCATTAAATTCAATAACATGCGAGATGAAGAAGCAAAAAAAAAAAATCATGCAAAAAGGAAAAATAATTGTGTATATATTGTCCAAAACCCAACGTGTTTTCATATCAAGGAACAAAAATATCGCAGACGACCATAAATGCTGAGACAACATACATATTTGTCTTAAAGTGAGACCACTAGCATATACAGCTAAGCCTCTCATTCATTATCTGGTATTTAGAATTACAATCCCATACCTTAAGAAGTGTAGCTATAATCTCAAACTTCTGGTCATGATCAGTCACATGAAGGCAACTTGAGATCAATCCAAGAGAAATTGCTGCTGACCACTGACGATGTTCATGCTCATATTGAGACAACCACTTTAACAAGAACTTTGAAGCCATCGATTGGATAGCATGTGCTGACGCAGGTAACACCTACACAGAGGATTACAATGGTAATCAATAATAAAAAATATGAAAAGGAGTTGCTAAAAATATCCTAACTTTACCCTCTCTATTCTAACGAATGAAGCCGCAACAGAACAGCATAGAGAGTGCTTTAAATTTTTGTTTCATGTCTCTAAAAGTTTTGGGAAAAATTTAGGGAAAACATAATTACAATTGTCTGTATGGTAAAAAAAAAAAATGAAGTACTCCAATTAGATGGCAGAAAACATTAAATTTTCACCAGACAAAAAGCTCCAAGTG
The DNA here is from genome assembly GCA_031470985.1 of Agastache rugosa. Lineage (NCBI taxonomy): Eukaryota > Viridiplantae > Streptophyta > Magnoliopsida > Lamiales > Lamiaceae > Agastache > Agastache rugosa. Next base: position 763,779 of record CM062606.1, read on the forward strand.
CGAGAGCAACATTCTCAGCAGATCGAGGAATTGCCGCTTCCGCTAATCTTGTTAGGATCTGCGAGATTATATGGAACAGAGAACTACATATTTCAGATGAAAAAATTACTTATGTGTGTCAAAGAGACAAAAGAAGACGAGTACAACGCACCTTCAGAATATCAGTAGCAGCCTTCGATGTTTTGTCCAACATGGTCAGATGTGCCTTTGCCTCGAGTACCATGACGGAAGACCTTAACCATCTTTCCATGAAAGGTTTCCATGATTGCAAAGAGACAAGGGCAAGCAAAATATTTCTCGACAGCAGAAGAGATCCAGATATTTCCAGAGCTGTATCCTCATATTTACTGTGCTGATCCTGTAAGCCCTGCGGATTGATACTTTTAAATCTACAATTCCCAAAAACAATTTGAAGAAGATACAGAGACACAGTTATCTCACTTTTAGTGATCCCTGGTTTCTCACGTCTTTACGAGTAGGACAACAAAGCAGAGCAGCACCAGGTAATTCTTTAATCCTGCGGTTACTTCCTGCAAAGGAAATGTTCTTAGCAACAGTTTCAGATTCAATGTGGTACCAACATAGAAGTTCAGAATAAAGATTCATTATCGATAACTTGAATCTATTCAGTTTCAATAGAATTGAAAATCATCATGTTTTCCAGCTTCAATGTAATCGTCACAATTTTACTGTGAACTAAAGTTGTGATGAAGATAAGGACGTGTAAATATATTAGTCTTTATTTATTTAATTCTAGGTTTTTATTTATTTGTCTTGGGCGTCAAGTTATCTATTTTAGTATATATAGGGTCTTTTGTTATGATTTTAGGAGGAGTTGAATTTGATATTGAGATGTAGAGTTTGGGTTTGTTCCCTTCTCGTGTGTTCTTCCGGTATTCATGTTTGAATCAACGGATTAACGCTTATCCTACGTTTTCCGGTATTTTGTGAATCAAAATCAACGGATTTCGTATATCTTATTGTCTATGAATAAATTTCACGCTTCTCCCTACATCAAGTTGTCACTTGGCTTGGTGCCCCTTTGTTCTATATAAACAAAAATCAAAAGCCACTATCTCTAACTTCAGATAAAAACCAGCCTATTTGGATAGAGGGAAAAGACTTGCACACATTTTAGACACGTTATTCACAATTTCTAGGTTACACGAAGTTGAGAAACTTATTCTGAAATTAGCACATTAGGCAATTACTAAAGTTCACAGAATGGATGGCCTCGTACCTGAACCAAAGATAACCTCAGGAACCACATCTAACAACTTGAAAATCTTGTTTCGAGGTCCAGATATCATTTTCTGCTTTACAGATCTTCGCCTTGTACTGTAAAAACAAGTAAGGATGATCAACATGAGATCTATAAACAGTTTCTTTCACAATACAATGAAGATGATAGAAATGTTTTTTTCTTAACAAGTGCTCATAATTTATAAGTCTGACTTCAAACTCCTCTAGTGCTGCAAGCAAATCAGAATTAGTCTGGGAATAGAGAAAGTCCATATTCCTGGTACTGAAATCTGGTATGCTTCTCTGAATATGCACCACCTAAGAATTAAATAAATAGTTAGATAGAATGGGAAAACAATTCGTATAGTAAATCAAATGAATGCCAGGAAAAGTTACTTGATGAAATACGACAATCCAATGAAAGTTAAATTCAGCATTTCAGTTCTAAACTCAAGTCAATCTCCTGATCCCACTTCATTACTACCAGAGTTTATTGGAATCATTATACATGATAAAATACCTAAATAAATAATTAAGGCATTGAAAACACGTGCCTCATATTGCAATAAAGCTCTAAAGGCAGCTTCTTGAGCTCTTGTCCACAAAGAACTTTGACTAACTTCTCTATGGGTTCCAATCTTCCACAATATGTTCAAAACATTTGTGGCAGCCTCTGGATATGCTTCCGCATCCATTGCCCCCCATCTCAGAAAAAGAGCCAGCCTATTGAGAGAAAGTAAAGTGATAAAAGATCTTAAGGGAAGTAATTTACGACGAAAAATTAAAGGAACAACTTTGTGAGATATAATAAAAAATAAAGATTACAAATATAGTTTTCAAAACTCAAAAGGTATCAACATAAATCTCAATTTTTGCGACAAGAATTCTAGGAATCTAAATGAATCTTCATATTTACAACTACGAGAGCCTATTCCCGAAATGACTCTAGCTGTTCCAGACTTCGATCTCTAACATCTCATGAACTTATCAAAACAAATTCAGTGCATTATCTAATTAGTTTGCTTAAATTAGTTACCTATTGGAGAAAGAATGCAACCTGTCATCATCTAACAGTGTTCTAAACATATGCCCAATAGTTTGCTTAAATAATACTTATTTCCAATATATTTGCATTTCAAACTTAAGGACCATGTAAAGTAGACCAGAAGTGACAGGAGAAACAGCAAAGAAACATTTACCCGTAAGCAACAACAGCATTTGCAGAGTACTTCTGTATTTGTTGTCCAACCACATCCCAAGCAGTATAAAAATCTGGACCCAGAGTATGCATATTAATCACTTCTAGATATCATTGTTGTACGGAGGCACATAAAGTGAAGCTAAATTTTTTTTCATAAGAGACTGAGACTTTGAAGCAGTGTGTTAGAAATAGATTCAATTATATGGCCTTTAGGGTAGTATTGTATATGGGCTGTATAGGTTTCCTAATATAGATATCTCTTATGTATATATATGCTGTTGAGTAGAGGAATAGAAAACACAGAAAATTTGCCCCAGTTATGTTTCTACTTTACGTTTCTACACAGTGAAAGCATTAAAGGTCTGATTACCTATCACATCAGCTTCACAAAGATAAGCAAGGCTTTGTAATCCGACAGACTGAACCAAAGGATCATGATTTTCTATACAAGCCTGTTATTGGAATCAATTAGTGAGAGAGTGACACTCTGCGGCTTATGAAGTTTTAGAGAAAATAAGTGCAGCATACCGCTACAGACAAAATAATGTCCACCCCCCTATCAGGGTTTCTTTTACAAACATCTTGAATAGAAACTGCAATGCTCATACATATTCCTCGATCAGTGCCATGTAGTACTAATTCATTTGGATGCAACATTCCCTGAAATCACCAAGGAAAAAGAGGGTTTCAAATCTTATAGGGCTAATTTTAATGGTATCCAGAAAAATGACCGCAAATTTTAGCTAAAAGAGCTATATATATTAATACTTCAAAAACTATCTAAATTACACTGGCTAGTTGTTATACCTTTTTATAAATGAAGCTACTCTTTCACACCATCAAGACAAGCAAAAAATAGCATTGATGTCTTAGAATACTGCACAAGTGCAGATGCTCCTAAGACAAACTCAACACATGATATTTGTCGAAAGTAGGAGTTCGACTGGTGAAGATTTATAACTAAACCCTATAAATACATTATATCCTAAGGTTTAACAAATATTTCCCCAGTCCTCAAGTTCATAATGCACTTGAAGATAGAAAATGAAAATAACACAAAATATCATAGGAGGCCTCTCTAAATTGTTTCTTTCCAATATAAAATTTTAAAATATATTATCCTAAGGATATTTCCCCAGTCCTCAAGCTCCATAATGCACTTGAAGCCAGAAAATGAAAATAACACAAAATATCAAGAGGCCTCTCTAAATTGTTTCTTTCCAATATAAAAATTTTAAAATACATTGCAGGGAAGCATGAAGGGTCACTATAGAAAACAATGCTGTAAAACCATCTATGTAAGAACAACTGAATCACGAAGCATATGGGTGTTTTAATTTCACCCGATGCTTCGAATCCGGAGATAAATAACTTAACTATGGAAGGGTGCATCATATTCTTTTTGAAAATTGACAAAATTGAAACTTATCCTAGTTTGCTTTTATTTTCATCCTTTTTGGCTGTATAGTACAGAGGCAGCTTGATTAAGAAATCTATGCGGAATGTATCTTATTGATTCATCAAGGATTAAACTTCTACCACAATGAGTAAGAATAAAACATAAATAATCAAGAAAACAAAAACCTTGCCTGCAAACTCCCAAAGACACGGTCATTGATCTCCCATGTCTTACATATCAAGCGTATTGCGGTAGCTTTTATGAAACTGAAAAAATTAACAAGCAAAGCCAGAGCATGTCATCACCTACAACTAGCACCGGAACTCATAAAATATGAAAGACCCTTGTTGCAGTATTATTTTTTTTCCAACTCTGATTGAATTAGGAAAAGAAAAACTTAGCACTTCAAAAAGTAATAAAGAAGAAATTGAATTCTGGACAAGATACTTTCTATTGCAGAATCATCTAGGTATTTTAAAAGCTGGTTTCCTTGTTAAAATGAATTCATGCCCTATGGTTAAGGTAACTTAGCAAGTACCTCAACTGGGATATGGCACCTAAAAAATTAGTCCCTAGAACTATGTAAATAACATAACTACTTCATAATGACCAAAGAATTGAATATGATATTCCATTTGTGTAGGTACGGAATGAGCATAACTGCTTCATAATGACCAAAGAACAGAATATGATATCTAATTTAGTGTTGGCGCGGATATAAATCTCCTGTTGATTCTTCTTCAAGAAGTGTCTTTTGACTATGCCTAATGGATTTTGCTTATCTGACCAAAATATTTTTAAGTCAGGTTGCATGATACAAGCCACTGGACTCTTTCCTTACCCAACATCATCATTGTCAAAGTTCTAATCAACATCTCCCCCTCCCAACCCCTTTCTCCTCACACACACACATAAAATTGTTGCTTCATACTCCACAAATCATGTGTCATATACAGTGGAATCATATACATGAACAATTGCATATGACATACGGATTCACATCCTTGTGAAGCATTGGCAGAAGAACTTGATGTACCAGAGGTATCATTGCAGAATGTGAAGCAACTGACGGAAGCAAGGCCAATAGTTTAAGCTGCATTGAGAAAGAACATCAACATTTTGTGATGGATGATCGCAACTTTGTCCGAATAAGTGTATACAATATACAACCCCTAAGAGTTGGATTTCAGGTGAATATCTAACACTCACCAGCAAATCATGAAAATCGCTATATTTTTCTGCACTTGAGCATACATGATTGTAGAAAAGAACTGTTAGCAACAAAGGAGCGCCAAGCTTCGGTTCAATATTGCTGCCAATAGCAAACAGATCGATGGCAAAGTTTGTTGTCGGATGCATGAGGAAGACTCCGGCAACCGAGCACAGGATCAGAGGCATTTCTACAAGGACAAAAAGGATAGAGTATTAGTAACTGAGATGGCTTCATGTTAAGAGCAACAAAACAAAAATGCATCCAATTTACAGGTAAACTTTATTGACCACATGAAGCATTTTACCAGTAAGAAAGCTTTCTTCAGATTGAGAGATCCCTAAAGCAGATTTGCGTTTTGCAGTAATTCTGGAAGAATACTCTTTTATAGACATAATCCAAGCTTTTAGTTCAGAATGCTTTTCATTAGAAGAAACATCTCTATCAGATAAATGATTGACATAGTAAAAACCATCCGGTGACAGGTGATCCTGCAAATAACAGGTATCCACCAAGATTAGGCTTATTTTGTAGTATGAAGGACATGCTGCAGAAAAAGCAAATTTGAAGTTATTCATAGATGATTAGATGTATTATGCAGATTATGTCGACAATGGCATTAAAAACAATAATTGAACTAAAAAGAGAAGTAAGATGGGAAAATAACTTTTTTGATTAACTTTGTCAGGATCCTGATCACATCAAGACATATTAATGGAAATGCACGGAAAATTCTATCTTTCACATGGATGATAATTAATTTATACCTTAAACCATATATTTCGTATAAACCTAAAAACAATGTGTCCGAGGGTGTTAGTCAGGTTTTGCCCTTCTAACGCTTGTGCTTTTGGTGGAGCAATCAGTAAATTAGTAGCAGTCTTTCCCAATATTGAAAGTATATAAGTAGCAGTTTGTTTAATAGATCTGGATGGAGAAGAAACAAGTCCAAGCACAGGAAAAATGAGCAGAAGCTCTTCAGTCAATTCACTCGGAGAAGCGCCATTCCTGTATTCTGCAAAACCAGGGAAATCTATGATTAGAGAAAACATAATAACATAGGCATTTACAGAAGCATGCAAGTATGAGAAACTATTCCATATAAATTACTTATTGGTCCATTCGTGATAGACCATTTAGGATCTATTTCAACTAGAATGTAATTCATTGAAAGAATTCACTGGGATCAACAAAAATTACATTTTGAAGCAGTAGTAGTTTGTAAGGATAGAAGTTGTAGCATCCAGTAAGGAAAAAGTAGAAGAACTGGTGCATTTACGAAGTCAGAAAACGATTTACAATCATTGGTTCATCATATAGTTAGAATTTCTATTTACAAATCTTTTATTTTTTTTTTCACACCACAACCACTAAATGCAGAAATGAGCAGAGGAAAATACTGGCAAAAGAACCATACCATTTTCACCCTTCCATCTTAAGAGAAACAATGCCAAATTGAGAACGGAATATTGTTCATGTTCAAGCTCCAGTTGAGTGAGAATAGAGAACAGGGACAAAATCACTGATGACTGGCCAGTGCAGTAGTTGAGTCCAAGCTCTTTTTGGACAGCCAATATGTGCCTAACTGCATCTAAGATTTTCTCAACCCCACCTGAGTACTTGCGGAAGTCCCTATGTAGCGATAAAATTGAATCCAGAAGTTCCAATCCACATAACTGAGCTTCATTAACAAGCTGATAGCATTTACAAACAATAAAGACGTTATAGGTTCTGAATAAGAATTAAATGAGTAAAACGGGGTACAAGTGTTCAAAACTAAAATAAAGCAAAGTTGGATATAGCTATCCAAAGATATGTGACATTTGTAATTCAACGTACCAATCCCATTCTAACCAACTGCCTCAAGACCACCTGATAAGCGTCCACCAAACACTCAAAGATACCAGAAATGTTTGCAACCGCCTGCAGAAAAAGGAGTATAGCAAGAAGGAGAAAGTTCAGATACCATAAATATATCATAAAATGATCTGACGATCCTAATCCAGTCCTCAGAGATGTTTTCATTGCAATACTGCACGTTCCAAATGAATACAAGAGAATGCAAATGGCAGTATACAAACTATATTCAACTTACTTCGGCATTCTTACATGGAATGTATTTGAGACGGCCCGTCAACAGTTTAATGATGGGAATAGCCTCCTCGGGAGATGAACAGCAGAATGCTGCCATTGTGGACACTAAGTTCCTCAGATATGTAGAACAGGAACCCGAAATAGGGACCTGTATAACGGAATAATTCAGAAAAGGGCCCAAGAATTCACAGACCGCCTCCATTCCGAGATATTTGCACTTCATGATGAAAACAACTACTTCTTTGACAACACCTCCTTGAACTTCAGCCCCACAAGAAAGTATCTGCAAAAGCCAATATACTCATGCATCACATTTGCATGAAAAATCGAGTAAACTAAAACTAGTTGGCCGATTCAACCTCTTGATATTTTGCTTATACATACATACATACATCTCCAGTATAGCGGAATTGCAAGCAGGCAGTGCTAAAATTGCTTATTCTATCAGAATTAGAAAACATCACATAAACATACATGCAAGTTAACCTATTTTCCCACTTCAAATTCAACACAATCCAGAAATTCATTACCGAAACAAAAATCCATTAACACAAAAAAGTGTAGCATCTCATTTCTCAACATTATAGCTTCCAACACAAAAATAACAGCCATACCTTGATGAACGAATGATTCCCGGCCGAGCAAAACTGAAACGACGTCGGATTTCGCTCGAAACCAAGTCTAGTGAGCAAACCAATTGCTTTGACGAAGACAGCAGCAAATTGCGGACTAGAGGAATCCTCGAGCGCGGACTGCAGCTCCAATAATCCATCGGCGACATCGAATTTCTCGTCCTTAACTAGGCGGCAGAGTTCTCGAGTCGACTGATCGACCACCGCCGCGGAGGTGGATCGGAGGCACCGGCTCACAGCGTCGAGTGCGGCGGAGGACGGCGGCGCCGAGCGGAACTTTTCGAAGATTGAGGCGACGGCGAGCTTCTGCAGCGATGGTTGGGGTATTCGAGTTTTCTCTAACAGTGGAGTGTAGGAATCCATTTTTCAGTTCAGAAGGAAAAGTAGGAACCGGAGGGAAAGGGAGAGGGATAACCGGTTAAATAGTTTGTGCTGGATGTAACGGGTGGTTTTTTGTCGGGTTGTTTGGTTGTCAAATCGATTTTAGGTGTAATTGTATGTAATTGGATAAATGGACCGAGAGAGAAAAAACTTCGGATAAGCCCAATTGTGCAGCGTAATGGGCTGGATGTATTATCAAGATATTTTATGGTTTCTAAGAGCATCTCCAGCCCAGCCGGAGAATGCCGCTAATCGCCAAATTGGAGCAAATTTGTCCTCTAGTGCAGCGCTAAACTTATGCTCTATAATATATATTTGAACAGTGTTGCTTCAGATTTGAAGCAACACACACTGTTAATTGTTGTATTATTTATTTTTGTAATTTATTTTCTTGTTATATTTATTAATGTTTGTTATATTTATTATTTTTTGTATTCTTTAATTATTTTGTTCCAAAATATTCTATTTTAGTTATATTTCTAAGTATATTAAACCAACATTAAAATTACATAAAATTATTAAAACCGCACCTACTCAACATCGGGATTTTCTTAGACGGTTCAAAAAGATAAAAGACGTTGATACTCATTTCACACTTCGAAGTGCATTGTGCTATGAATATTCTAATTCATAGAAATATGTAACTTACGTTTTTCTTTTTTTTTTTGTAATAATGTGGGACGAGTACTCTTTTCCTACTCAGTTGAGGAGTTTTTAATAAGGCTCATTATATTTGTAATATTATTTATTCATTCATGAATTTTTGTTATTATTCTTTAATCTCTATTAATTGATATAAGTAATTTATTTTAGTAATTATTAAACAAAAAATAGAATATTATAGAATATTCTGTTTTTGTGTAAAAATATAGACCAGATTGCTGGAGATAACTTACTGATTTTGCTGTATGTTTGTGCTGAAATTACTGTATTTTGGTGTGAACTGCTGGAGATGGCCTAAATCAGCCATCATCAATAATATAATTATATATTTCTTTTTCTTTCTTTTTTTTTGTGAAGTTCTAATCGTTGGGAATAATAATGATTTTAGAGCAAACAAAGAAATTATCGAAAAAAATTTACGTAACCATAATTTTCACACGAATTATGTAATACTTCCTCCGTCCCTAAAAAATGTGGTCCCCCAGAAATGTGGTCATGTGTCCAACCCATCAAAAGTGTGGTCCATGACCACATTTCTGGGGGACCGGACGGAGGGAGTATAATTTATAATTTTTACATGGATTTGTAATTTGTAACTTCGTTTATAATTTTCACATTAATTTTTAAATATAATTTCTTATTTGCATACAAATTTGTAATTTATCACTCTCGCAATCAAGACCACCTTCCAAACTCTTTGTAGTTATATATATATAATTTTATTCAACAATAGAACTATGAATTTGTAATTTGTAACTCCGATTATATAACTTCCACATGAATTTAAACTATTGTAAGTCTAATTTTTTGTAGTTCTCATCCACCGCCATATCCAATATACTCGATCTTCAAGATTGTACCGGTCTAGATCGAACTTGTAATACTCAATTTAATTTTTTTAAAAATGTTATTTCACTTCCACCTCGATTCTAATTTTCATCTCAATTCTCAAGATTGTCTCGTAATTTAAATAAACTAGATTCAAGATTGTCTCGTAATTTAAATAAACTAGATTAACCTGCGCACTTTGCGTTGCACAATAACAAATAATTAATTTATTATTTTGAAGTGTCTCAAATTTACATATATAGAAAATCTATATATTATTATTTATATTGGATAATTAGAAAATTTTAGACCAACGCAAATTCAATTTGATATTTTGTTTTATATAATTGGATATTTCCTTCAACTTATACGTAACTCAAAATAGATAAATGGTCCTTTCGGAAAAAAAAAATTAAATGGTTTAGTTCGTGTTAAAATACGTACACATTGCAAGTATCCAATTATGTAATTGAGTTTCTGTACAATGATACTCAAGAATTATTATTTTGAAATATCTAAAATAAAAAATTGTTATTCAGAAATTTAGAATAACATATTTAATGTGGATATGAAAATATATATATTTTTTATGTAAATATACATATATTTGAACTCGTCAAATCCTATAATTGAATAAATCAGCATGAACGCATATTTGTAAATAATCGGTAAAAATTAAATATATATTATGTTGCTTTTAGTTTGAAATATGAAAATATGTACAATTATCAATAAAAAAAGCTTAATTATTATTAATTTGATAGCAATACCAGTAGTCACAGTCGGTGTGTTAAAATTTATAGATGCGCATGAATTTATTAATAGGTTGAACATGCATGCATTTTAGGCAAGATAAATGATAATTTGGGCGGAAAATTACATGCAAATTATTTTTATTTTGTTTTAATATAATAATAGATTGGTGCGACTACTAAATATGATCAAATTAATCAAGAAAAAGAGAGCAAAGCTTCTATCAATAGGCAACAATTCCCCAACTGTTCGACAAAATGTTCAACCGACAAAACACCAACTATCTACATCAAACAAATCAAATTTAACTGCAGACCTCTTACATGAAATAAAAAAAACTCACGCACAAACACACATACAACACACACAGACATATGCAAATTTAACTACGACTGCATTTCTGCATCATTATTCAATCTCTCTCCTCTAAATTCCCGCCTCGATCAAGTCCGTGCGGTAGCGCCGCCGGCGCCCGCTGCAGCGCCGCCTTCATGCGCGCCGCCTTCCTGCGCTTTACTCTTGATCGTCTCGCCGACCTGCTTCGTCTTCTCGCCGACGTACATCGTCCCCTCCTGCACGCGCCGCTTCGCGTAGTCGAACGGCTCCTGCCCCGTCGCCTGCCGGAACGAGTTGAACACCCACGACAGCGACGACAGGCCGGTGAGCCCGAAGGCGCCGGAGGTGAGGAACGCCGCGACGGCGCCGGCGAGGAGGATGGCGGCGGGGACGAGGACGGGGCTGAAGATGACGAGGAGCGGGGTGGCGACGGCGAGGCCGATGAGGGTCGCGACGAGCGTGATGCCGGCGAGGCCGAGAAGGCTGCCGCCGATGGGGAGGAGGGTGATGATGGCGAGGACTTGGCCGGTGGAGGGGCCGTTCCGCGGGAGGAGGGTGCTCTTGCCGCCGGCGACGGCGTCGTAGCGCTGCTGGGGGTGGACTTGGATTTGGTGGGGGTGGAGACGGTCAGCACGATCGCGTTCGCGGTCGGCCATAGGAGCGGCGGCGGCGGCGGCGCGTGAGGATGAGACGGTGGTCGGGGTGGGAGGAGGGGGGGCCAGTTTGGAGGAGGGGGGCGGGGGTGATAATGAAATTTGTGGAGAGGGGGGCGGGGGGTATATGAAGAAGGGGGCGAAGTGCTACGTGTAGGGGGTGAAGGAGAGTGGGCTTGCATGAGATACAAGTTTCACTTCCATTCTGCCACATTTTATTGCTGGGCAAATTTTAAAATTATTTATTTATAATAAATAGAATGTTTTATTAATTTGTGAGCTGCATAAATATTAAATAAAAATAAGAAGCTGTTATTTGTGGTGGCAAGACTTACGTTGCGCGGTTGCGTTATCTTTGGGACATGTTTTAATTTATAAAAGAGTAATTAGAAATTATAATTAATTTATAGATGAAAGAAACATTAGTTTCATGACCTGCACACGTAGGCGTATATTATATTACTATGGGCAGACATACAATTTTTTTTTTATTTTGTTTTTCAAAATTTCGAAAAGGTAATTAAATGTTTTGTGATTTAATTCGTAAAAATCTTGATAATTTGATAATTTTATAAAGATAAGAAATTTCAAGTTATTTGATGGAGACTGAAGCTGCTCTTCCTCGGTCAATATATGTTACACTATTTAGATTAGTCTATATCATGTTAGTAAGAATGATGATGATGATTAAATAAGTGCAAATTAACAACCAGATTTATATTTTCTTTTATAATAATTCGTTATAAGTAAGAAAATAATTCAGCCTGTAATTGTCGTCCTTTAATAATTGATATTCATCTTTTCGTCGCATTATTCAATCTTTTGATACAATTTTTTTTTTGGTTCATCTGTTTTAGTTGTTTTGGTCCTTTAGCTTTAATTTTTCTAGTTTTTCTTGTCTTGTTATTGATTAATGATCGAGGTGTACTTTTTTAATGTTTAGAATTTATTTTTCAATCTTTTAGGGATTATGTTTGTTGAAAAATTATAAATTTGTACAAAAAATTTACAATACGAAAAATATTTAATACGTTTCCTCCATTATAATATAGGACGTAATATTATATATTGATCAAAATGGTAAACGATCTGAGCTGTGTAAGAAGATATACTAGTTTTATTCTCGTACGATTATTATATTATATTTCTCACTTATATATGCTTTCCATATGCAGGTAATACGTACGCAATTAGTCATACCCAAAGCGATAGCCTTATATATTTTGAAACAAACCCGAAGCAGTTATAAGCTTATAATAATCAACATGCTTCTCATAATTTTTCTCAGAAAAAAACATGTCTTTTCATAACAAAAAAAAATACTAAAAATTTCCAAATCTTCTTAAATTAGCTAGATCGTTCCTTGTTATTTTTATTTATTTTTTATTTTTTGAAAGTATCTTAAGTTAGATTGTAGTTATAACTTCCCAATGAATTGCAAATAATTAAATATGATCTCCTCCTGTTACCACACATACATTAATTAGTGTTAACAAATGAAATGTACCACACATACATTAATTAGTGTTAACAAATGAAATGTAGGATAGTGTGCGTTTGTTAGCCTAGTAGTAGAGTGGTTAATGCCCGGGCCAAAGGTCACGAGTTTAAGTCCACCGTCACGCGGTCTTTAAACTTTTTGTAATGTTTGTTCAAAAAAAAATATGCAGGATAGTTGATATATAGCAAAGGAGCTATTTCGATAGATCATAGAATTCATAGTGTATATATGCGTTATAGATACCAAAGGTGCAATATTCGAAATATTTTTTTGGTTCTTTCATTACATGCTAGTATATATTTTACATCTAGCCAAATTAATTAACTTATTTTTGGTAGAAAATTTGCATAGGTTTTTTTTTTTAACGTAGGGTACAGAATGATTTATTTTCAGAAAATATTATACATTTTCGCGTTACGATTTATAAACTAGCTTTTCTTGTACTAAAATTAACCAAAATTAAATTTGTTGCATGAAAAGACCCAAGGTTTTTTTTTTTATCAAACAACAAATAAAATTTAACCGAAATTAAACTCTACATGAAAAACTCATCACAAACATTCAAACAAACTGCATTCTTGCACCATTATTCAATTTTCTAGTAAATTCTTGTCTTCAAGTCCGGCCGGCCACGCCGCCGCCTTCCTGTGCCGTGCTCTTGATCGCCTCACCGGCTTGCTTCGTCTTCTCGCCGACGTACATCATCTCCTCTTGCATGCGCCGCCGTGCGTATTCGATCGGCTCCTGCCCCGTCGCCTGCCGGAGCAAGTTGAATACCCAAGAAATCGACGAAAGGCCCGTCAGCCCGAAGGCCCCGGACGTCAGGAGCGCCGCGACGGCGCCGGCGAGTAGGATGGCGGCGGGCACCAAGACGGGGCTGAAGATCACGAAGAGCGGGGTGGCCACGGCGAGCCCGATGAGGCTCCCGACGAGCGTGATTCCGGCGAGGCCGAGGAGCGCGCCGCCGATGGGGAGGAGGGTGATCACGGCGAGGACTTGGCCGGTGGTGGGGCCCTTCCGAGGGAGGAGAGTGCTCTTGCCGGCGCCGCCTTCGTAGCGGTGGAGTGGCTGCAACTGGGGGTGGACTTGGACTTGGTGCGGCTGCGGGCGGCTGCGGTCGGCCATGGTGGCGGTGGCGCGTGAGACTGAGAGTAGGGGTGTATGGTGGGGGGGGGGGTGGGGGGGGGTGTGTTGAGGGTGGTGTGAATGGGGGTGGGGGGGGTATATGAAGAGGGGGCGAATTGCTACGTGTTGGGGGGTGAAGGAGAGGGGCTTGCATGAAATACAAGTTTCATTTTGTTTTTGCCACATTTTTTGTTTTGTTTAATAAATTATTATTGGGCTGGGATTTTGTGGGAAATTTTATTGGGCTTAACTACTAAATGGGCTTTACTATGGGCTGTTATGTAGAGTCCAATATTCTATTATGGGCCTAATTGTTGTTCGTTAGTCCTTATGGATGTATTATAAAGGAACATTAATATATACTCACTCCGTCCCGTGATAAGTGGCCACATTTCCTTTTTGGGTTGTCCGGGATAAGTGATCACTTTCCTTATAAGGAAATATATTCCTCTCACAAAAAGTTATGGGTCCACGACTTTCTATTTTTTGCCCTTTAAACACACTTTTCCTTAATTCTCGTGCCGAAAAGAATGTAGCCACTTATGGTGGGACGGAGGAAGTACATTTACTGACATTCAATACTCCCTCCGTCCCCGAATAAGTATCACGAGCCGCCAAAATGTGTATACTAAGATAGTGGACAAAATGACTTCCTATATTTCAAATAATTGCATGGAAGACTGAAAAAGTACTCTCTCCGTCCCATTGATTTTTTTTTTAGAGAATTACAAGGTATATATATATATATAATCTAATCAAGCACTACACCACCATATAGGCAGGACCTCTACACCACAAAAATGTGGGTATATATATATAATCTAATCAAGCACTACACCACCATATAGGCAGGACCTCTACACCACAAAAATGTGGGATCACTACACCACCACGCAGGGTGGGACCACTACACCACCAAATAAGGTGGGAAATATACTACACCGCACTCAGGCGGGATTGAACCCAAGACCTCTCACTAAGGAGAGTCTTGTGGTGCCTCAGCTAGCCAATTGAGCTAGGCCTCTCCGTCTCATTGATAATGTCTCATTTTTCTTTTTTGTTTGTCCCATTGATAATGTCTCGTTTCCAAATAAAGAAATAATTAACTTTTCAAAAATGGAGGGACTTACTACTTTTCTATCTTTTTATCCTTCTCCTTAATAACCGTGCCCAAAAGAAATGAGAAGTTATCAATGGGACGGAGAAAGTAATATTTTTATCTTTAAGTTATAGGGTAAACAAGAAAACCCTAAAAAGAAATCTAGGTGGAATGTCAATTTTTAAGAAGGTTTTTATTTTCTAATAATACAGCGTCATAACAATATGGTTTTGGATTTATGTGGAATAATAAAATTTTGACTTAAGTTGCTAGATATTTTTAAATCAATAATAACCTTAAAAAGTAAAAGTAAAAATAGTCTTAGAAAAAAGGCGAGAGACAATTTTACAACAAAACGTGGCACCGACACCGTGCAATTCAGTCCTCAAAAGTAGAGTTGCAAAGAAAATAGTTTGCTTAATTTTGTACACTTTTTTCCATAGATAACTCAAAATTACACATCACTAAAGACTTTTATTTTTCTAAATAACTTTTATTTAAATGAAAGAAAATGTGAGCTGATTGGTCAATAAAAAACGCTGCGATTTCAACTTCTGGTGACTAGAAATTTGATCGTACTTGACAGCAATAATTTCATTTACAAATAATCGAAAATATGTGAATTATTTTTCTTTTAACTCTTTTTTCATATCAAATGAGATAGAAGAAGTGTGCAGAGGTAGTTGTCTTTTAAATCACGATTTTGTATTGTAATTATATATGTTTAATAAATAATTTTATATGAGAATTTTGTTGAGCAATCGGTTTAAATGTGTGTAATGTGTGAAAAAAATGCGAGTGAGCTGACGAAGGAAAGTTACAAAAATTTACGTTTTCCAATAAACAACATGATTTAAGATATAGTTTGCATAAATATGTAAAAATAAATTTCTCTTCATTAAAAACAACACGATTTAAGATATAATTTGCATAAATATGTAAAAAACATGATTTAAGATATAATGTGTAAATTTGCATTAATTATTTACTGTCATTGAACTTTCCTACAATGCCCTAAGCTTCTAGATTCATAGTGTGTTTGGTTGAAAGAGAAAGGAAACTTATACTAAACGCCTCCTTAAATCATAGTTAGTTCATCCGTCACAATAAGCTTGAGACTTTGAGATTGGATTCTAACGATTTAATGACATAATAATCAAAATTTTCTATAATTTCATAATTCTATAATAATAAAAAGATCAATACGTCAATTATTTAACTGACAAACATATGCGAATGCTGTACAATACAAATATAAAATAAATGTCACTATTTCTAGTTAATTCAAATACAAGTGAAAAGTAACTGTAAATAAAATGATTGTGTTTGAGAGACAAATCAAATAAATATTGATTAACTGTGTAGTTGACACAAATTAAGTTAGGTTAATGTCAGGCTTTAAGCTCATCAAATCAATCAAATGCAACTAATTTAATTTCTAAATTTTTTGTTAAAAATTTGGAATTGGGCTGGGAGGGGGGGCCTTAATTTGGATCGCATAAGAGACTGATTTGTGGACTGGCAGTTGGGAGGGCCCAATCATTGAGAATGATTGATTGGATTTTGATTATTTATTAAGTGTAAAAAAAATTAAAAATTATACAATATATGGATTCTCCCATATCTTAGAATAATTATATTTATTCACTTTAGTGTGATTTAGAATATCAATATAGGCTCATAATTTAAGAAAAAAAAATATTATTTACCTGAAATAGTTAATATATTAGACTCATAGATTATCAACTTCTAACCATAAATTCAATATGTAGAACAAGCTATTTTCTATAGAAATAATGTGAAAGGAATCTCCTCCACATGGATTAATTGGAGTAGGAACCTCTTAATGTTTCTTAGTTGATTATATAGTGGGACACTATATATACATTTCATTAACACAAAAAATGCAACATCAAAAAGTCACTATAGGTTATGGGCCAACTTATAAGGGTAATTAGAATTGTTTGATATTTATTTTATGTCGATACCATCACGAGAGTTGTCGTTCGGTGAGATTCGAGGTAAGCATCCTGTCAATTTCTCCTTTACGTTTGTATTTAAACAATTGACAGAAATTCAAGCTAGATACTATCTCTAAATAAGTAGGCGATATCACAGATAAAAAACTGTCAGATCTTTTACCTATGCTTATCTTATTGTAAGAATATGCTTATTTTATTGTAAGAATATGATGGTCATAAAATATAGTTTTTTGTTTACTTTATTGTGTTTTTTACCACGCGTGAATTAACTTTAAATTGAAAAAGGGAGACATAAGTTGTTTGTTTGCTAATCAACTCTTCAATCATTTTCACAATTTTCATTAATATTCTTAAATTTTAAGTACCCCTACTCGCTACTCCCCCTCCACTAGCCTACAACTTTAGGTGGGGCCGGGGCCCAAAATTAGTTAACATCAAGTCATCAACATGTTTTTTCAAATTTTATTCAATTAATAAACACACACAAACGCATATTCTAAATTTATTGAATTTTTAAATATAAAGCACATTTTTTTGTGGACTATTTATGTAATAGTTGCCTGTCACAACATCTAGAGTTTATCCATTTCTTTTTTTCTTTAATTGTGGTGAGGTGTGAAATTTTGGTCCTTATGAATTGTCAGCGACACTTTTAGTCTCAGACTAGTAAAATCAACAATTATAGTGACATAAAATTATAAAATATGTAAATTTTAATCTTTTCTACAACAACAACAAAAAAACAAACAAATAGTGCCAATTTAGTCTAATAAGCTTTTAAAATTGTAGCAATTTCAATAATTGTTTTCCCTAAAAAGACTTAATTGATTGCTAACCCTAAAAAGGAAGGTAGAAACTATGCCTTTTTATATATACGATAATTCCTTTTTTTATGATATAATAATGCTTTTATATAATATAACAATTATTCTTCTTGAATGATAATCGTAAATCATATAAAGATAAATGGTTTACGAGAGAGGAACTTTTTCTATCTATACATACAAACTTCTCAACAATCAACATCGATCGATCAATTAAGTAGAAAAATCAATAGTTTGGTCTAATAAATCTGAGCCCTAGCCTAGCCACATGAATGAAATAAAACTTAAGCAAAGTCATGCTGATGGATGCAAGTTTATGTTGCTTCACATGGGGAAAAGGAAATCTTGTCTCTAGATTTTTTTTAACTGTTTTGGACAATGACAATTACATAAATACTCCATCCGTTCTTTTTTAAGTGTCCCATTTATCTCAATTTTTTGTTTTCAAATAAGTGTCATATTTCAAAATTTGAGTGTAAAATAATGACATTCTTCCTATTTTATCCTTATTTAATGCTTATCGTAATTTGTTAATTAGTTATATGTATATATTAATGATAGTAATTAATAAGGTTACATAGGTAAATTTCTTTATTTCATTGGTATGTGTAATTTGACGGTAGGGGACACTTATAAAAGAACGGATGGAGTAAGTAAGATAAAATTCTACATCAGTTAGTTTGAGTAAAAATATTTAATAAAACTCTGAAACTTAGAACAAAAAAGTCAGTTAAATTTTCCTCCCTTCTTGACTAACAAGGTGGACAAAAGCTAATTAACATGGTTGAAATTCTAGATCCCCTAAATCTGCGACATGAATATTGGAAAATAATATTTATTCAAAATGTTGATATATATTCTCCACTTTCTGCCGTAATATTACATTATTTTTGAATTATTGAAAATAGTCAATTGATGTGCTTCAGAAAATTAAAGTCAATAAATGTTAATACAAGTAATCAAATAAATTATAGGAAAATTAAATTCAAGGCTATGTTTGGCTACTTCTGATGAATCCATGCCTCAAATCATAGTCAATTTTCCTCAATATATTTTCTATGCATTTATTCTGGTAGAACATGTTCAAATATCACTACGCGATCATTTGGTTACATCAAAGATTCAGGTTAATTTCATTATTTGATATTGGCTATTAAAAAAACGAAAATACTTTTAATCAAGATCAAGAAATATACATGGAGCATTACGAGATACTGTTATATAGGGGTGAGCAAAACAAACCGAAAAACCGTACCGAAACCGTCCCGAAAATATTGTTAACCGAACCGACGGTTCGGTTTATTTTTCTAATTTTAAAAAACCGAGGGTAACGGTTAGGTTTTTATTTTTATATATAAAACCGACGGTTAACCGAACCGAACCGAAACTCATTTCAAATTATAATTTTACTAATTATATGTTATAAAATTATTATACCAACTAATTATATGTTATAAATTATAATATTAACTAACTTAATTTTACTACTTTGACTTGAAAACATGAGAGTGTTCATTTTATTATTTATACTTCTTTAAATGTATATTTCGAATCCACATTTTAAGATATGAATTTTTATTTTTCATGCTATGAATTATAAAAAAATTGAAAGTTTCTTTCTACATGGTTAACCGTTGAATAACGGTTAACCGAACCGATTTTTAGGTTAACCGTTATAGTGGTTTTTGGTTTTTATTTTCTACATTTTAGCGGTTAACCGAACCGATTAAAAACCGTATGGTCGGTTTTTTTTGTGGCAAACGGTCGGTTAACCGAACTGTGCTCACCCCTACTGTTATATAGATCTAGATCTAGAAGTTAAAATCTAATCAACGCTTTCTAAATTGAGCAATGGTTGAAGATATATAGCTTAAAATTCTTAGCAAAATATATAATTCCGATAACGTTAACTCGATCGAATTTCTGTGGATCATATAGCTTGCAAATCCTTTTTTTTAAGGGATAATATATAGCTCTAAAATTTTGCTAAATACACCCATTATTTTTTTTTGCAAGGTTTACACGTATAAGATAAGGAAGGTTTTGAAGAGGACTGGAGGTTCTTTGAATCATTCCACAATCTTTCCTTCAATTTATATTGTTTCCTTGATTAGACATAGATTATCGACACCTTTCCCATTAATTAATTTATGGTTCTCCCTTTGTCGGAAATTATTTTTTTTTAGAAAAAACATATCATGATTACTCATCAATCAAACCCAAACATATTATAAACCTCACTCTGTCTATTTGGAAAGAGGAGAAAAGGAAAATTAAGCAATTCATCATAGAATTGAAAACTAATTTATCCCTAAACTCAAGGTCTCACATTCGATCATAGCGCAATCTTTAAATTTAATAACAATTTAAAAAAAAAATACTCATTTGCATTTTTTTTTAATATCATTACAAATATTAAAACTCACACACCTTACCTAGGGTTTTTTTGTGGCCGAGAGTACTCGAACCTCTGACCTACTTGGTCAACAGGCAACCACTCCACCACTAGGCCATCCCCACTGGGACTACTCATTTGCATTTTGCACTCCAGTAGTTGCAACTACTTGTAAAAATATGTGGAAATATAAGATAAACATTTTAGACAAACTCTATACGATTTGACCTAGCTAAAAAATATTACTCCCTCCATTCCTGATAAGTGTAGTCCATTTTCTTTTTTCGTCCGTTCCCCATAAATGTGGTCCTCTACCTAACATCCTTCTTATAACACGTGCCCCTCCCTCCGGACCACACTTATCAGGGACGGAGGGAGTAACTCAAATCTGAAGTCATATTATTAACTCCTAGTTACGAGCTCACCCACTTCGCCAGATTAATATAAACTTAATTTCATTTCATACTCGTAATATTTTTAATAAAATACATCCTAAAATTGAAATATATATGTATATTTAATTATTTATATATAACACCATACATGCATACAAAATTAAGCATATATAGTCAATTTTACATATGTCTATGATTCATCACTGCATATATATACATACATATTATATACCTCCATCTTCACCTTTCCCAGGCCAATAATACGGTAGAGAATATCCCGTACCCGTATTCGGGTCGAAAAAATCCGACCCGTTTCCATTATTCGGATCGGAAAACGGGGCTCCGTTTCCGCCGCTGGCGAAGCGCATGATGTCAGCATTGGTAGCGTCGAGCTCTTTCTGAAGGTTGAAGACTTGGCGCTGAAGAACGGAGATGGCGCCGACGCAGCCGTAAACGGGGTCTTTGAGCCGAGCCTCGGCTTCGTAAGCCAGCGAGTTGACGGCGTCCTCGCGCTGATGAGGTGGAATCTCGTTTAGCAGCTTGCTAACGTTGCTGGCGCCGAAGATTTTGTGGACGTTCACGAATTTTGTCGGCTCCTCCGGCGGGAAATACGGCGCGAAGGTGCAGCCGGAGAGGCATTTCCGCCGCAGGAATTTGCAGGCGGCGCAGGGAGGGTTTGAGTACGTGCTGCTGATGCTGGAAGAAGCCATAATTCTGCAATTATATTTTAAAAAAATTAAATTATAATTTTTTTTAACTAAAACAATGCACGTAACTAGATAATAATGTAGAGTTTTAGGTAAAAATGAAATAAAATAGCTGAAAATTTTAAAAAAAAATCAAGAAATGGAGGGGATATGACCGGTGATTTCCCCATTGTTATTCTACGACTGCGAGTTACGCTCGTTAATATGAGAAGGGATATAGTATAGCAAACAATCAAGTGGCAATTTTTTACTTCAGAATATTATTCACTAATTTATTGCGTTGACTAATTACACACATATACTTCCTCCGTTCTTTTTTAAATGTCATATTTATCTCAATTTTTTGTTTTTATATAAGTGTCCTATTTCAAAATTTGAGAGTAAATTAATGACATTTTTCCAATTTTATCCTTATTTAATGATTCTAGTAATTTGTTAATTAGTTGTATGTATACATTAATGATAGTAATTAATAAGGTTATATAGGTAAATTTTTTTATTTTCTTGGTATGTGTAATTTGACGGTGGAGGACACTTATAAAAGAACGGAGGGAGTATATGACAATAGAATTGAAGTAGAAAGCTTAATTAATTAATCATGCAAAAAAGCCCAGAATTCACTCTAACGTATATATAGGGATTGGTTCATATAGAAATTATTACTAGTATGGGAACTAGGAACCAATCTGAACCGTTGATCTTTGTATGATCTATGGTTATCATTATTCGAAGCATGAATATATATAGATTTAAGCATTAACTCAAGTTCTCACGGGAGGAATAATTCCTATATATATATATATACGCACACACACACACCACATTAAAATAAAACAATGGAATTGCAAATCAATTGCAATTCAATTTTTTGATGACAATTTTGGTAATTATATAAAGTTGAAGGTAACAAATTTTGCACAATATTATATATAAAACATATAATTAAAAAAGAATCGAGGCAATTTAAAATAAAGTATATTTTTTGAAATAAATCTAAAAATATTTTATAATTTTGAATATGCCTGTTTTGAATTATTATTATTATTTTGGTTCTTACTGAATTATTTTGTTATATATTCTCTTTAGATTTTTAATCTATTAACTAATTTTATCTTTAAATAAAATATTTTTATTATTCAAATTTATGACATATCTTTTATCCATGCATCGCACGGAGGGCAATACTAGTAATCTTGACAATAATAATATATATTATATATATACACACAAAGTTTAGAGCGCTGCTCTGATCAGCAAAAAAATAAAAATAAGAAAAAAATCACCTCAAATAATCAATGATAAAATTAGGATTAATGTATATTACCAGTCTAAAAATAAAATTTTGAGAGCCTGAGTACAAGGAAAGAAATTATGTTGAAAAATGTAAAATTAATTTATAGCCACGCGCGATTCCAATTTCCAAGCAATCTTTGCTATTTTAATCTAATTAATTAGTATTTACCCATGAAAAAGATTGTGGAAAACTCAATTAAACGGGAATAATTAGAAAAATTATGTTGAATTCATATCATCAAGGAATTTTTACTAGAATGTTATCTTATATATTTTGCCCTAACCTTTCTTCCCCTTAAATTCCAATCTCCACAGAAAATCAAGTCAGGATTCAGCCACCAATTAAACTAAAGTAATTCAGCAAAATTAAAAGTAAAAATCAACAAATTCAAAAAGGAAAATAAATGGATCTAAAGCAAGAATTAAAGCTAGTTAATTAATTAAGAACCTGGTATACTTCCTTAGTTGGATTTATTTATGATCTTCAAACTCAATTTGGTACGCTCAAAAAACCTTCCTTTTTTGGGAAATTTTGAAAAATTTAGGAAACAAGAGAGTACCGACAGCTTAGTTCATGTGGATCTTCGATCTTCTTCTCCCACTGTAAGATATTTCAAACCTCGTATGATAAATATTCATCCTTGATGTCTTTGAACATGTGTGTGTCTCACAGTGTGTGTGTGTGTGTGTTTATATATACAAGAGAAAAGAGTACAAAGTGCAAAAACCCTAGAAGCGAAAGTGGAGACAGATGGTTGATTATATGTGTGAAGATTGTGACATATATGTCTATACATACATACAATTAAATATACTAAAGAGAGAGAGAGAGAGAGAGAGAGAGAGATGTACAGTAATGTTTAAAGGAATCGATGTAAAAGCAAAAGGTTCGATCAAATTGTAATTAATAAGTAATGCTGCATAATGCTGACAGTTGAGGGTAGACTCTAATTATCTTAAATAAACCAATGTATGGGGACAAATTTTAAATATAATGGTCGGTGCTCGTGAGATTTAGTTTACAAATTTTATAATTTAAATTGTTAAAATTTAATTGTTATATTAATTATAGTATTGTTTTTTATGTTTAGAAGTATTCTTGATATGTTTGTTATATTTTGCAGATTTTGTTATTTGAGGAAATTAAAATGTTTCCTACAGATTCTTCTGAGTGTTTTAATGGTTATTGTGGATAATAAAAAGTATTGGAAAGCATAATGGTCAATACGATATTTATTTCGATTTTTTAGGTCTAAATGCTATGGAAAAGAACTAGTTCAATATTTTAAATACTAGTAGTATATTCAATATTTTATGTAGACCTGCATATATAATATGTGCACAATTACTACAGTATGACTCGTTTGGTTAGCAAGGAATCGGACTTGAGAAAATATATAATGGAAATTCTTTATTTTAAATTTTCATATTTGTTTTGATTATTTATGGATACGTTTTAATTAATTAGCTTCAATTAATGACTGTTGAAAAAAATTGAGAGTATGAAGTTATTGTTAATTCAAAATTAAATTTTGAAATATATATATATATGTATGTATGTAGAGCGCGGATCACATAAGAACACTTTCTTAGATAAGAAATAAGAACAAATCTGGACCCTTGATCCTTGTTGATCTATGGTCCAGATTTAACCGTGCATTTAATTACTCTAATTTATGCATTTAAATGCTAATGCATTAAGTTATTGTATTTTATGCATTAAAATATTTATGCATTTAGTTTCTGCATTTTATGCATCTCCGATGTAATAAAAATGGATTGTTCTTACGTTCTCATATAAGATGTGTTCTTACCAGATCCACTCCCTATGTATGTATATATTTCAAAATAAATTTGTATTTATATACTCCCTCCTTCCCGTTAATAATGGCTCGATTTCCTTTTCGAGGTGTCCCGTTAATATATAATAGCTATTGGCCCATTTCCTAAAACGATAAAAATTAACCCTTCAAAAAATCTGAATTATACCAGTTTTCTATCTATTACACCTTCTTTTTAAATTATGTGTTCAAAATAATGAACCATAATTAACGAGATTAGAGGAATACATTTTATCCCAAGCTATTCTCTTTCTCTCCAATTTCTATTCTTTTTCCGTCTGTTAAACACGACAAAACATATCGAAAGTTACTTTTTTCATGTCTAATTAAATTAGTACGATTTTTCGCTTTGGGATCGACAAAATTTGACAAGTGGAGAATTAGCCCCATATAAGATCACATGGGATTTTCTCTTTCAATTTTTATTTTTTATTTTAATTTTTACCCAGCCTTGTATTTGCAGTTATATATAATTAATGTTTTACTATACTACTATATTAAAGTTAATAGTAAAACATAAATCATGCATATGGAATTAAAATCAATAAATTACAATCCATAATGCATTTTTTTTAAATAAAATCCTTCAATCACGCACGAAGGGTGCAACCATAAACGAGATACAAAGATCAATAATTACAAAAACGAGCAAAATCACAACTTAATTAAGACAACAAGATGGATTACAAATCCAATCACCCAAACTAAAACAAGCAATGCTAGCTAGGAAGAAATTTGACACCCAAAACCAAAACCTCACTTTAATCATCTCGATAAGATCCATAATGCATTACGGTTCCATCTGCCATGCATGAGATTATTAGATAAAAATTACCCTATATATATTTCGCACTTTTTTTTCAACGAAGGTGGAAGGTAACGTACACGCAGTCGTTATATATTCTAGGTGTGCAGTGGGTAAAATTTTGCTCATGTGTTCATGCACTTGCACAGTCAATCCGAAGTCTTTGAGCCTTTTTTTCATTTAGCAAAAAAGTACAGAATGTCGGCAGTTTGGTGGTTTATTTATTTATTTATTTATTATTTTTTTTAAAGGGATTGGTGGTAGTTTAATTAGTTAGCTATGAGAGTAAAAAAATGCGTTTTTTTAATTATTTAATAGTTTCCACGTTTTTTTACGACTTTGTTGTCAATATTTAATTTAATTTCATACATAGAATACAACAGTGATTCCCTCTACTATATTTATGAAACAATTATTTTATGCATATGGATATATATGAGTGGAGAAGTGAGCTTACGTGCAGAAAATATTGAATATGGAATCATATTATTATTCATCAATAATCAGCCATCGATGTAGAGATACATGGACCTAACCTTTTGTGATCATGTCACAGTCTGCGTGCATGTATATATTAAATTAAATATAATGAAACATTAATATTGTTAGATTTGGAGAGAAGAAAGAAATTGAAAAAAAATATTAATAAATTAATAACCGGCCTATAGTTGGCACTAAATATTTGATTCCCCTACTCCTATAAAAGTATATAATATAATATTATCAGTTAGATCTATGATTGGCTCCAAAATTAATCCATGTTGCAATGCGTGGAGATGCCATGCATGTCAGTTCTTTATTTTCTTTTTCTTTTTAAAAAATTTGTCTAAATTTATTAGTACTAGATTTATCTAAACATATATTTTCACAAATTATATTACTCCAAACAAAGATTTAATT
Source organism: Agastache rugosa (assembly GCA_031470985.1). Classification (NCBI taxonomy): domain Eukaryota; kingdom Viridiplantae; phylum Streptophyta; class Magnoliopsida; order Lamiales; family Lamiaceae; genus Agastache; species Agastache rugosa. The sequence continues at coordinate 790,038 of CM062606.1, forward strand.
GTCCCCAACGGAACATTCAAGCAGTGCAGCTTCAGTCTGTAAGCAGTGAGGTCTAGAGTTTAAACCCCACCGCTTTCCTTTCCCTTGTCAAAAAACGAAGAAAAAAAAAGACTTAATTTAGGAAATTGAAATGATCATTTAATAATATTATTTACACTCCAAGCGTTTTATAAGCATATCAATTTTCATCTAACGTAATAATATGTTTAGATGCATGTTATTTAATATTTTCAAAGCTAACCACGTTTTCAATCCAAAAAAAAAAGTGTATTTTAATAATTTTGAAATAATGTTCGTATTTGTATTCTCTATATGACTATATTGTGAACTCTTATTACAATACTAAATTTGGTAATTAATTCATAAAAAAATCCTTGTTACCATTAATTACAGTCATGGGCCTAATGGCAGACACAACAATGCTTGAGGGGCATACACCCCCCACTAACCATTTTTTTTTCTCTATATCCATTTTTTTTCTCTACTAAAACTAATACTCTCTTCGTCCCATTATTATTGTCTTGTATTCTTTTTTGGATTGTCCCGTTATTCTTGTCATGTTTCCATATAAGGAAATATGCTTCTTTCACAAAAAGTTGTGGGCTCCACCAATTTTTATCGTTTTACCCTTTAAACATCATTCTCCTTAATACTCGTGTCCAAAAAAAATGAGACAAAAATAATGGGACGAATGAAGTATTAATTAGAATATAATTGAAGTCGGCCCACCAATATTAATTTCTATATCCGTCACTTGGAGTATAATATTACGCAACAATGTTTGGAATCTATTTATGGCAACTTTATCTGCAAGGTTCGAATCAGGCTGCAGCCATTATTTTGAAAAGAGATGGCAACATGGATGAATCAATGCAAGTTAGATTTCTAATGATTACGAAGCCAATTTTTTGTTCTTCTCAATTTTATACTTTCATCCAATGATATCGCAAATTGTTTATTACACGTATAGTCATTATTCACATTCTTGTTCATTTTTCATATTTCCTTTTTTTTTATTTTTTATTTATATGTTATAAATATTATACAAAATTCAAAATGAAAGTCAGATGTTGCGTTCTATATTGGACTGAGGAGAGTAAAGATATGCAATTCAATAGCCAATCAATAATGTTTGATAAATTTAGCAACCATGGATTAATATTTGAGGATAAGCAAATAATTATATAATGATGAAGGCCATAAAAAAGAGTGAGTATTTAAATCACAAAGTAATCCCTCAAGAAAAGCTAAAATCAGGGCCGATCCAAGAAAATTTAAGATCTGAGGCGATAAACTTAAGAAACTTACATATATAAAAGGATATATGAAAAATCATCTCATTTTTCTTGATTTTTCAACCGCAAACTGATTTATTAAATTTTTATAATCAAACATGTTCTAACAAATTAAATCCATTCAATCTATCTTGTAACATAGTTGTGGCAGGAGGATTCGGACCATGTACATCTGGTCTATGAGTTATGTACTTTACCATTGCACCACCATAAAATTTTGTATTTTTGTACAAATATATAATATATCTACATATAAAAAGACATATATAATCAGGGGCCCTTAATTTTCGGAAGCCTAAGGCAGCCAGCTCAGTTGCCTCATGCATTGACCGCCCCCGGCTACAATGGAATTACAAGCACCTTGCAAAGATTTCAAGATCCAAATATGATCAATTTGAGTACAATTTCTTTGGTTACAAAATTCAAAAGAGGATTTAAATAGCTCTTGTCCTCTCTAAGAATACAAATCCAATGTGATCCCTGCATAAAGAAATGCTCCCTTGACATATACATGTATATTCAAAAACTATACAACAGGGACAATTTTTTTTTCCTAAATTCACCATAGTCGTTACTTATAAGTGCACTCTGAGTAGCTCGACTTAGGAGTAGAGGCTTTGTTATCAGGAACTGGAAAATAGTCCCGGATCGTCTTCCTTTTCAACGAGGAAGGAGGGTTTAGAACAGAGGAAGGGCTTCTGATTTCAGCTTCTGGAGTTCTCTCTAAATCTTGTTTCACTTCAAAACTTAAGGAAAACTTTTTCTTTTGAGATTCTGGTGTGCTGACTTCTGGCATTGTTATAGGAGTATGGGAGTTGGCATCATTAGAAACAGTGCTTTCTTCGTTGATTTTTGAGATTGTTGATGCCTCGTCTGAGAATAGTTTTCGCCTTTCTAATCTTGGAATCGCCTTGACTCTCTTCCTCAGTGAGGAAGGAGATCGCGTATTTGAGTAACAACTGCTTTGGATGTTCCAAAGGCGAACCTGTAACAGATTGGAAGGAATGATACAATGTTGTTGTTCTAACATTCAAACATAAGTAAATGTTGTAAGAATATAGCAAAGTGAGCTAATATGTTGTGTTGGATTATTTCAACTAGTAAGTGGAAAAGGCTTACAGTGAAATCATCCGAGCAAGTTGCAACTTTCCCCATCTCAGAACACCTGCACAAAAATTACCCTCTTGGTTAAAATATGTGTGATGTTAAGGAAATAATTTTAAAAGAATGGTGTTTTCTTGGAGGCTATACCAGTTTACTGCAGTGACTTCTCCATCGTGGCTTTTCAACACGATAGGATCCATCTCGGGTTTGTCCACCTGCATAAAGAAGGTTGTTCATAAGTTACATGAAATCGGAACAACTTAGAAACAAGGAACCACGAGAAGAAGTTTACCTGCCATATGTAGGCATTTCCATAACTAGAACCGCTGAGTATGTGAGCTGCATCGGGGCTGATTGCCGACTGTAATTAAGGAAATTGTTAGATTTTAATCAACCTAGGATGATTGAAACTTTATCTTTAGCACTTGAACTGAACATAACTAACATTTATACCTTCACAAAAAATGACTCAGTTCGGCCTCCAGAGAAAGTTTTAATTGGCCCCTTCTCGAGCTGAAGTACATTATATAGGTATATCCTGAAAGAATTGGATGGATTGAAATCAAGTTTTGCATTTGAAATGTGCAACAGTTTCCTCCAGTCGCCTTTTAAAACAGAATATGCTTAGTACATTATAAACGAACTATGGAAGCTTAGGATTCTGTAAGAAGCTCACCTGTGATCCATGCATGAGGCAGTAAGAAACATGCCATTCAAATCTTGGGACAGGCTAGATATGCCGTGTAATCTCTTATCCTACAAAATAACAATTTGCTCCTTTCAATTTCTGTTTCATTGTGCCTCATCCTAACACAATTTTGGTTTATTGCATAAGCAAAAATATGTCAGAAAAAATTTAAGCAGTTACCTCAGCTGATGATTCTGAGGAAGGACATGCTTGAGTAACTGGAGCTTTGAGATGCCGTGTGTCCCAGAACTTAATAACACTGAGTTTTAGAAGAAATTTGAAAAAAAATAAAAAGTCTCAGAATGATTTATATGATGAGCTATGGATGTTTGTTATATACTTATCGTTGCAAATTGCAAAAAAATCACACACCTGTCAACTGCACCAGCAGTTGCAAGAGAAACTTCATCTTTGAGATAAAGCACTGATGTGATGCTCATGGATTCAGCCTGGAAATATTTCAGAGCACTTTTGAGTTTTGACATATTTGCTGAAAATATAAACAAAGTAAAGTAATGAAAACACAAACCTTTCCACGCCTGCAACGTCTTCGGCCTGAAGAAGTATGTGCCTCGTGTACTACAGATACAGGCCTAAAATATCAGCACAATGATCAACAGGTTAGAGTTTGCTCATCAAGTGATAATGATAACATCCAGAATTTGGTTGTTGCTGTTGAAATCACATATAAGCTAGCTATAAGTTATATAGGTAAAACAATAGATCAATAAACATTTTAGTGCTTCCATATATGCAACTGATGGAGGAATGCAGAAACTTACGCTACACTCGACTTGTGGGCACCTTTGGAGCATCTGGTATCCCATACAGCAAATGAACCATCTCTTGAACCGGAGACGACTAGCTCTATGAGGACAAATATCGAGTGAGTTTCAAGCTGGGGGAGTCAGAATAAAAGAGAGGGGCATTTGGAAAGAAATATGTTCAACAAACAATAGATAATGACACTGGAACTCACCCTGATTACTAGGGTGGCAGCTGATGGACTTGATACTTCCCGTGTGTCCCATCAATGCTCGTATGCACTTGCGCTCTTGTGTGTCCCAAATCTTAATCTGCCAAAGGTTGGATTTATGTGTTACCACATGAGATCATTGATCTTCTTAAGTCTCAATCTAAAGGAAACTTTTATTTTTGAATTGTAAGGAGGAGATTACGCGTAAAACAAATCACCAAACATGAACTCCCAACATTTGTGTGCACTCTATTATATTCCTTTTTTTAATACGAAAGACATGTGATATTCGCGGGTAGGACATTTGCTGTCTTCTTAAGGAGAAAGGTGACTTACACTTTGATCTCCTGAAGCAGTTAACAAATTTGCATCATCCTGCAGAAAATTCAATTTAGTCAGTTGTCACTATGAAATCAAATTATCTCAAAGGAACATATGCATAAGACGTTGCAATCAGTTTATATACTTCAAAATCTAATTCATGATTTAAAGAGTATACTTCTGATGAGACCAAATATCAACAATTCGTGTAGTTGGGAAGAGTGAAATCCCAGAACTGAACTAAGGAAACAGAGAAATAATCATTCCTAGCTGAGTTCACAAGTTTTGAGATCAAACAAATGGAACTTATCAACGTTAGAAAGATTATTCAAGAAAGTCTAAATTGAAACTCAACAGCATAAGCTTGATCACCCGGCAATGATGCTAATCAGTATCTTACTAATTGACTCGATATTTTAAAGATTAAATGCCCTAATTGTAGTACAAACTAAGATTTCAAATTTAAGTTAGCTCTGCATATTTATCTTAGAGAAGACACAAACTTTAGGAAACTTGTCCAGAATTGAATAACTCGATTAAGTGTAATGTACCTTGATCCAACACAAATCAAATATGGCATTTTCGTGAGCTATCCACTCAGTCACCTTAGCCTTCTCTGCAATAGCAATACAAAATTGGAAATTTGAAATCCACAACGGAGTTCAAAATCGATAGCTCATTTTCTAGAGATCTCTGAATGTGAAATATACATTATCCAAATACCTGCATTTTCTTGATATGAAGAATATTCAAAGAATTTCTTCCTGGTATCAGTCAATGTAACATAACCCGCCTCGTCCGTGATAGCAAGAATATGGGCATTTTTGTTGGTCTGCGTAGCACGAAAAATGCGTATAAATTAAAATGAGCTTTCAGCTGAAATTTAATCTCAAACACATTTAAAAAAAAATAAATTGTAAATTGACCTTGCAGAATGACAGAGCCATTGGAGGCGAAGGTTCGCCGAGGTGCTCGACTGCTACAGCTCCGATCGGGTCAAAACCTCGCGAATCGTTGCATATGTAAGGCCGTTTTCTTACTGATGACGCCAAAAACTTAATCAAAATACAGATAATTTCACTAAAAAAAATTAACGAAAAGATTTAGGTGCATTATACCTCGGAACCCATTGACTTCTCTTAATTTTAAGTCTTGGAAAAATGATCGAGATCTGGAGGTCTCCATTTCTGCTGCTCGTCAGCCTCTGGCCCTCTGCTCTCTCTCTCTCTCCTCACTTTCTCTCTCTCTCTCTGGAATCCAAATCTAGTGGAGGTTAAGACGTGCGAGAGTTTTGATGAGGGTTTAGTTTGGCGGGAGGGAGAGGGAGGGAGTGGTGAAGGTGAAGCGGGAAAACTTGAAATATTTGAGCTTCAGACTTGTATTGATTGGCTGTAGCATGTAGGGGTATTTTTGGGAGTAGGGAAATAATGGTTGGGCGTTTTCGTCAATTGAAAAAAAAAATTAAAAATGACATAGTTAATTTTATTTTAGAATACTGAAATAAAAATTAAGCTTTTAAATTTTATATATAAAAAAAATCCAGATTATTAATATGAAAAAACAAATAAAAAAAATTGACAATGAAAATGTAAAATATATAAATAATAGTAAATGTTTGTAAATAAGTTTAGATGATCGCTAATAAGGGTTAATTTATTTAAAGGTTATCAAATATGTTACTTGTATCAAATTGGTAACTGAACTTTAATTTGTTTCAAAACAAATACCTAACTTACATTTTGTATCACTCAACATATTTTATTAATTTGTAGGCTAATTTTATCGAATGCGACAATCAAAATAACTTATACAAGATTCATAAAATTTAATAAGAATTAATATTACAGAATAACTCTACAAAAAGTATAAAACTATTTGAAGGATATTTGAATTTCTCATAAGGGTGTGTAAAGATTAGAATTGGTAATTATGTAAAATTGAACTAAAATGTTTTATATTACTAAAAATAACTGATATTTTTTAAAAAGTAATTAATATTTTAAATGAAAGACTTAATTTTAAAAGCTCGATTAGGGTCGACTCGATAAGAGATTGTTCGATAATTAAATGAGAAGCTCGTTTAGCTAAACGAGTCAATCTTGAGTAAGGCACTATTCAACTTGACTTGGCTGGGAGAATTCAAAGGAAAACTGTTTGGTGTTTACGCATATATACAATTACAAAATAAAATAAAGGGAAAAGTAGCATATACAACTCTAACGTGTCAACCTCAATCTCATTTACACCCTTAAGGGAAGGGTTGGGGCTGCCAGAACCCCAACGTTTAAAAAGTAGGGGCAAATAACCCCTCCAATCTAACGGCTCTCTAACGTCGTTAAACGGGAGGGGTTATTTGCCCCTACTTTTTAAATGTTAGGGTTCTGGAAGCTCCAACCCTTCCCTTAAGGGTGTAAATGAGATCAAGGTTGACACGTTAGGGTTGTATATGCTACTTTTCCATATTTTTAATTTAATCATTCAAAGAACATACTCCCTCCGTCCTACTCATTTTGTTCTGTTACTGTTCGGTACGATTATTAAGGAGAAATGTAAAAAGAGAGGAAATGGGTATGTCTCATCACTTTTGAATGGTTAATTATTTTCTTTTTATGAAACAAGACAATTTAAATTGGACAACCCAAAAAAGAAATGATAATTTCAATGGGACGCATAGAGTAGTATTTAACATTTCTTCTCTATTGTTAATATTTCAATATTCAAATATTTTGCTGCTTAATTGTAATTGAAAATCTCAAATTAAGATATTAATCAAACTAAATTATAGAAACCCTTAAATTGAAGGATAACCTTAAGAGTTCTTCCAGAGAACTCAAGATTAATTCCTATGAAAAATTGGCAAGAGTTCATTGTTGAAATGTGTTGATTAGATGTTAACAACAAAGGTCTTATACGTAGATTAATGATAGAAATTATAAAGCACCAATGAGAGATTATATTGTTTAACCGAAGTTTAATAAAGCAATAATTCTTAGGTTTGAGTATGAGGTTCTTTCTTTGAAATACGAGCGTAAGATGAGTGTAGAAGATTACAAGGTAAACTGAATATTCAAAAGGGAAAAGTAGCATATACAACCCTAACGTGTCAACCTCGATCTCATTTACACCCTTAAGGAAAGGGTTGGGGCTGCCATAACCCCAACGTTTAAAAAGTAGGGGCAAATAACCCATACATTTTAAACGTTGGAGTTTTGGCAGCCTCAATCTTCCCTTAAATAAGATTGAGATTGACACGTTATGTTGTATATGCTACTTTACCCTAAAATAAAAACATCAATATAACGTAAAAGAAACTCGGTCAATTTGATACGCAAAACTGCCTTTACATATGAAATTTTTATATTTTTATTATTTAATATTTAAGGGGCGGGTAGTTCAAAAAATGGTGCCAAATCACTAACGCAATATTTCGAATACACTTCGAACTTTGGTGGATAATATCATCGACGACGGCGACGCCTCGGAAAAACAAGGTTCGATTTCGATCACGATCAAAGATTTGACACCAAATCGATCTTAAACCTATCTTTCACAAGGATGATACGAAAAATTAGTTTGAGGAGACGGATTTTAAATAGGAAGAGTTTGAGAATTTTTTTCTACGTAAATTTGTAGGAGCCAGGATCGAAAAGAGAGGCCGGTAACAGATCATTCTCAATCAGAATAAGAACTTTGGAGACTCGATTTCTCTTCGCAGCAATCGGCAGACTGCAGGTTTTAAGTCTTAATTACTCTTATTTTTTAATTTTTGGCCTTTTATTCCAATATTTTGTCAATCGGGATTCTTATTTAGACTAAATTGAGTAAGTGGAAATGTTAACAGTTGTGGAGTTCAGATTTTACTGTTACGATCGACTGTTGAACCGAGTTTATGATGATTGTTACTTGTTGCTCCATGGCTCATCTCTGTTGCTCGAAATTCATTATCATTTTTGAGATCGCTGCATGAGTTTATGCCTGCTACTTGCTCGACAAAATGTGTCAATTCAATTGCTAATTTGCTATACTCCTGTTATCTAATCTAAGTTAATATGAAAATTGCGGAGAGCGATATGTTGGCGAGAGTCGAGCTTCTCTGGCTCGATGAAGTGGCACTAAAGATGAAATAAGGAAGAATATAAAGTCTGGTCTAATTATTTTCTAGATTACGAATTCTTAAACTGTTCTTCAGCGCCTTAATATTCATAATTAACAGTATTATGTAATCCTTTTTACTTTTTTCGCAGCGTTTCTGCATTTTACATAGGTTTCTTCACATTAATGTTAATTAAATAAGTACCTGTCATGGCTATGAAGCAAGAGAGAATAATATGATAGGAAAAACTTTATTAGCATTACAAACTTCAAATTAAGTTCCACAACAATTCCCAAAACTTACAGAGAACTCATATAGATATGCAAGCCCTTTACACAACCAAGCAAAAAAAGATAAAAAATCATAAAAAGTGATTCACAAACCCTTAACAGCAAGCCGAAAAGGTAAAAAAATGTATGGAAAACTTCAAGCTATAGTTTAAATTTAAAAAACCTTCAAACTATAGTTTTAGTGAAAACAGTGTTTATTTACTTTCTCAAATTGATGCCTTTTTTGGAGATGGTGTCTTTGGTTGAGAGGATTTGCCAGTAATGGCTTTCTTTACCTTTGCAATTGAATGCTTCACTTTTGATCCAACACCTGAAAGTATGTTGTGAGATTTCTTAGGAGTTACTTTCACGTCTGCATCTCCCATATCCACCATGACCGGTGCTTCCGAACTTAAGTCTGATTTTCCCTGTTCTTGTGATTCATCTTCATCATCTTTCTCTTCGTCTGTTTTCGAGTTTTCATGCTCAGGCTCATAAGTGTTTTCAGCATGCACGTCTTCAGTGTGTCTGGTTGGCTCTTTTTCAGTGGGAGAGTGATCTGACATCTGCGAGGTTTCTCTAGTAGTTTCAGATACCTGAAGAAGGTCTGACAGTGAAGGCTTTTCGGTCTCTTCTGTTTCAGGCTTCCCTTCCATTTCCTCGTCTGTTTTTTCCTCATTTCTGCATTCCTGTTCTTCCTGCTCAACCTCAGACGGTTCCACTATTACATGTTCACGTTGAGAAAGTTCTGTAGATATATTCTTGTCGCCGTCTAGGCTCTCAGGATTCATATTCCTGGTATCATCTGCTTCTTGAACTACATGCTTATCTTTCAAGGAACGAGGCGATGCCTCCAGCTCTGCTACATCAACACTACCCAATCCTCCAACGTGCACTGGGGGATCCTTTTCTGATGTTTTGATATCTGAACATTGGGCATGTGGTAAGAAGAGAGAAGAGTCAATTTGCTGATTTTCTTCTCTTTTGTCATGTTGAGCTGTATCCTCCACCGAACTCTGACGAATGCTAGATTCTGGGACCGTTTCTTTCTCTGACAATATTCGTTGCTGTCCTTCTATTTCTTGCCCCAGAGTTTCTGAAACAGGTGCATTTTGAATTGGTTTTGTTTCCTGCTCTTCACTGGTCTCTATCTTTTCTTCAGGAATTTCCTCCACTGGATTCTCATTGTTTGATGTTTCAAAGGACTCCTTACGTAACTCCTCGACATCTCTTTCTGCCATTTTCACTTCAGAATCCTTCGTATTTAGTTCTCCTGGCATGCCATGAACTTCGGCCTCTAATGGGGCTCCTTGTGTATGTTCTAGTGTGGATTTTGATGTGGAAACCACTAAATTTTCCACTGGTGCAGAGGTGTCTGCCATCTCTGCGCATTTATCATTGAACTCTTCCACTTCTTGTCTTTGTAATCCAGTTGCTTCTGGAACAGCACCCCCCAAATCAATCCCAGCATTTGCTTCCTGCACTTCAGCTGTGACGATTGTATCTTCCGAGGATTTCTCTGTTAGTGCAATATCTTCACTAGCGGAGGATACTTCACATTCTGATATATCTTTGGTTTGAGATGCAAAATCAAGCTTCTCAGCCTCAACACAGGCTTCTTTATAAGTTTCGTTTGCTTCCTCCTCGCTTTTCCCTTCTGAAAGCATCAACTTTTCCTGCAGAGAAGATGTCTGTTTTGAAATGGTGCGCTTTAATAGATCAATTCATCAATGGTGAATATAGGCGAATGCTATATTTTTCTTACCTCATCTTTTTCTTGCACTTCATCTGAGCTACAAATTTCAGCTTTCTTGTTCTGTTCCTCAGTTTCTTTGTCAGGGATTATTGCTATTTGAACACCCTGCACAGAAAATATTCTAGGTCATTGAAACAGTACTGAAAGTATATTTGGTGAACCTGTAGTTTCCTATGTTGTATGAGTGAACGTAAATGAACATACCTCTTTATTTGTATCTTGAGTGTCTGTTTTCACACATGCACTGTCTAACTCGTGAGCTTTTTCATTGTCTATTTTAGTAGTATGCTCCTCAATGCTCGTCACCTGCTCTTCTTGGTGGATGATTCTCTCAGTTGCTTCATTTGTCACTATTTTTTCTTCTAGGTCTTCTGGAGCCTTGTCATCGGTCTCAGAAACTTCTGCTACCTGCTTGATGAATGGCATTTTAAGGTCATAAAGTGCTGAGGTTTATCAAGGAGAAAGAGTAATGATTATGTATAGTACTTACTGTTTCTGTTTCTTTGCTGTTTATCTTTTGATGTTGATTAACCTTGTCTTCTTGGTGACTATCTATCATTACCTTGTCCTCACAAGAATCTTGCTGATACTCCTTTATATCTTCATCTTCTTCCTTGATCTGCATTTTGTATTTTTATGTTAGGGCTCAGTGCTCAACTAACAGAATGAATAAAACTACTTTTAAAAGATACAGTAGATTAGAAGAGCTTACTCTTGGAAATTGCTCCTTCTCGCTCCAAATTTCGTCCTTGATGATATCTTTTTCATATGTAGTTTCTTCTTGTAATATATCCTCTGTTACAGCTTTGTCGAATTGTATTTCTGCCTCTTCTTTAAGATTTTCTTCCTCTGTTTTTGAAATTATGTCACAACTTTGAACTTGGGCAATAGATTCGAGGCCCTGATTATTAGACTCATATCCACTTTTGTTTTCTCCAGGCGTAATTGCAACTTCATTTGAGTCTGACTTTTCCTCAGTCAAGCTACCAGCAAAGTTGGAGGTTCCCTCAATGCTTACACTCTCGGCATCTTGACATTCTGCTAAAGAGGGAGTTGCCTCTTTGATTTCTAGAGCTTCACCATCATTTTTGGTTTCAAGGTCTGTAACAGAACTTTTATTGGCAAGAATGCCCTCCACACTCGTATTCTCATTTATCACCAGGCCATCTATAGAGTCAGTTGTGGTGCTAAAATTATCCGTCAATTTGGAAACATCTGTGTCTCTTTCCTCCGTCATATCTGGAGCTGCAGAACTGATACCCGACATGTTCTTTTCACATGTTTCCCTGTCATCTTCGTTGCCCTTGTCACTTTTCTCTTCATCATCTCCTGTTGCTGTTTTTCCTGTGCATGGCTCTTCTCTGTTTGTCAGCTCTGTTTCTGTGGGCGAATGATCTACTCCAGGGATTTCACTGAAAGATGCTGGAAGTATGACATTAGCTACTGTTTCTTGCTCTTTTTCAGTAGGCTTTTTATCATACGAGAAGCTTCTTGTCGTGTCATCCTGTTCCTGGTGGTCAATGCACTCGTCGTTGGTTGCACCTTCCACGACATCACTCTCCTTGCAGTCTGTTGTTTCTATTATCTTCTCTTCTGGAGCTGGTAGAGGCACATCCTTTAGCTTTTGCATCTCTTCAGTGATGCCAGAATCATTGGCACTTACAAGAGACAAATATGCATCCTTTTCTATTTTTTCCACAGATGAATCATGGACGAGTTCTGAAACTTGGAGGGTTGATTCTTGTTTTTGATCTTCAGTCTCAACCTCTTCCCTTGTTTCCCTTGTTTCCTCTGACGCCTCAGATACGGGACTGCTTGATATCTCTTTACAGCTATTTAAAGCTGTTTCCTCTTCACCATTCAACTCCCTCGATTCTGAGACATCCTCAGAAGCGTAACTAGGCTGTGTTTCTTTTATGTTCTTCTGGTCATTTTCTGCCACTTGTTCAGTTATTTTTGCTTCCTTTTCTCCATTTGGAACTTGGACCTCTGTCTCTGTGCATCGTCTTGGATCCGTTTCTTCCAGAGTTTCACTTGTTGGTACTGAAGCGGAGCCATCAAAACTTTCTTCCAGAGTTTCACTTGTCATTTGAACACCCTCAAGGTAACCTTCTTCCTCCTTTGTTGCTGCTTTAATATCAAAACTTTCCATCTCTTTGATCACCTGTAGAGTCCCGTAAATGATGAAAATTTCCCCTTTTTTTCAAGTGCTGCTAAGTAGTATAACAGTCTACACAATCTAGGGCTGTCTATCCTTTCATCGCCTCAGACACATCTTTTGGCAGTTGGTTTATGTTATTGTTTTAAAATTGAATTACTACAATCATTTCAGTTTTGCATAACATATTTTAAAGTTTACGCATGATCTGTAAGTCTGACAATTATGATGAACTTTTATGTCAACCTTCTATAATAGCATGTTGTAATATCATATTATGATAGGGATTAATACGTAGTAAACTGTAGTGTTCTCCACTTTACAGTGTACAAACTTTGTTAATCCAAAAATTGTTTTACGATGGAACATTATAATTTGTGTTTCAACATGGTGTAAACTAATTCTGTGATAATGAATTTACTTAAGTTCATGATAGTAAAATTAGTCCTGTTATTTTTGCTATAATGATTCGTACTTGGACAATATGCAATCATAAAGTGTATATATAAATACACTCACCTCAATAGGATCCTCAGCCTGTGCTACTTCCCTAACCAAAGTGCTTTCTGTGATGTCATCTTTTGGAGCATCTGCTAATGATGTGCTCTCGCTATCCTTTTCTGAATTTTCTTTCTGTTCGAGTAGTGTGTCTTCTTTAGTGTCCTCACTTGGAGTAGTTGCATACTTCTGCATCAAGTTTAAAACATTTGTCATTTGTTTATTTTGTAGAAATAAGATTCTTGTTAACCTGTTTCCAGTATAACATAGCGAATCATTTTTCAAATATTTCTCTACTTATTTCGTGATAATAAAGTCAACTTACTACTATGATTCTCACCTTGTCCTCAAGAGTTTCTTCCTTCAGATCAGTTAAATCGAGCGTTTTTGCATCTTTTTGGTCACCCATGGTTCCACAGGAATCAGTAGTTGAGGCTTGCTCCTCTAAATGACTTGCTTCTCTATCTTGACCTGAAGAAGTATCTTTCGTATCCTCATCTGCCACCTGCAAGGACTCAATGCGTGATTCTTCCTTTACCAGAGCAGATCCATCTTTTTCCTCATCTTCACACAAGTTGGCTTTTACTGCATTTTCATTTATGAATTTGGCCTCATGTGCAGTAATTGGCTCGTCATCATTGATCTTTTCTGCTAGGATGCCGTCAGAAGAAGGTTTTTGTAAGCCGTCCATTTCAATTGGAGAGTTATCCTCATTGTCTCCATTTGGAACGCTTATTACAACATCCTGTGCCACGATCATAATAACTTGAGAACGTTATTGAGCTAAAAGAAGAATTATTATTCTTTAGTTCTCTTTTCCTTAAGAACCTAGCCACTAATTATCCATGTTTGTCTTCAAATTAGTTAACAACAATTGATAGTGTGTTTTCTCTTCTACCTCAAGACTTACATTATTTACGTTGGCTGCATCAACATTTTTTTCCTGTGCTTCATTACATGTCTCTTGTGGATCAGAGGTTGGGATTTGCTCGTCAATAGGCGTTTCCACCTTTTCTTCTTCAGTGGAGGGCACTGCTGGAGCTTCCGTAGAAGGTATGTTTTCACTCTCATTTCCCATACCCTTGTTTTCTTCCAGCTGTGAGCAATCTTCTTCTTGGACTTGCAAGTTCTCTTCTGTGTCCTCATATAGAGTCGTATCTGCAATATTCTGCTGCACATCTAGAACATTAATTAAATCTTTTCATAATATGGAATCATATGGTAACAAATTATGTCTTGGGGATGACTGAAACAAGAGTATCTTACTATAGTTTCAATTTTAAATGATTATCTGACAAGAACATTAAAGAAAATGCAAATAAATTATTTATTTATTTTTTGCCTTGTGGAACTAAGAGAAAAGAACCAGGAATTTCTTGCCCAAGGCTTACAGACGAAACTGCTGTCAATACCAACCCAACATCCTAATCTATTCTTATGTTCGCATCTGGAGAATTTAGTAATTCATGCAATGCACTAACCAGCCATGTAATGATCAAAATAATTAACAAGTTTGATTCTCACCTTATCCTTGGGAGATTCACACTCCACACCAGTTGCACTTTCCGCTATCTCATCTTTGTTATCATCCATGATTCCTTCAGTATTTGCAATGGGGCTCTGCTCACATGGTGAACTTGTTTCTCTGTCTTGACTCAAAGGCGGTGTCTCAATATCCTGAGCTTCTACTTGCAATGACTCTAGAGATTCTTCTTCCTTGATCAAAGAGCTCTCAGTGATTTTTGTTGACTCGTCATCATTGTCATTCTCTGCTAAAGCTTCGTTTAATGGATTTTGTGAGCCAACTTCTTCAATTTGTATGCTATCTTCCTTTTCACAATCTGCAGTATCTTTTGCAACATCCTGTGGTAAGAATAAAAACCATAAAAGATCTATTAGTCAAAACTCCAGAGAAGGATACTGTTGAGCATTTTTGTTTAGGATCAAGTCTAGCCATATATTGTATACTTATGTGCCAAATAAGTTAATAATAATAACTTAAGAATGCTATGCACCTTTATCTCAACACTTTCCTCATTTGTGTGAGACGCGTCAACAGTCTCTCTCTCTGCATTGTCAATAGAAATTTTTGGGGAATCTGTATTTGAGATTTGTTCCTCGATGGAATTGTTTATGTCTGGACTTGAATCATGTTGTTGAATATCCTCAGGCTTGACTTGCAAGGAGTCAATAGGCTTCTCCAAATCTGTTTCTTCATTCATACTCGTACTTTCTGTATTCTCCTCATTTTCCAATTCAGGTTTTATTGAGTCTGCGCCCCTGTTTTTGAGTTCATCAATGTTTTTTGATTCCGTGGCATCGGTTTCCTCTGGAGCTTCTGTCAAAGATGAGTTTTGATTATTCTTTCCCAAATGTTCCTCTTGTTCCCTCTCTGCACAATCCACTTGGGTTACCGAGTTCTCTTCAATGTGCTCATGTGTAGTTTCCGTTGCAACATTCTGCAGCCAGATAATAGATATCAACTTTAGAGACTAAAGGGAAAGTATTTCTATTCATATATTTTCTTCTTGCAAACACATAATGTTGTTCAAAAATATGTATTTTTATAAGAAAATCCAAATTCTACTTGTGATGCATAGTCATACCTCAAGAGCGGGCTCCTTCTCTTCAGCTGCACCAGTTGTTTTGTCACTTATAATTGTTTGAGAGTTTTCTGCTAAGTTTTGCTCTTCAAGTGAACGAGTTATACACTCTGTACTTTTCTCATCGTTGGGCAATTCAACTTTGCTTTGGCATTCCTCCTTTGAAGCTTCAATTAGTGATGGTCTTTCCGGTTCCTCTTCCAAATTGGTGTCATGCTTTATTTCTGAGGCATCCACTTCAATTGACAAGTCCTTGTCATTGTCCTCATTCAAGACATTCTGCAGCGTCGGAAAAACTAAATAAGCTGATTTACTTGCTCAAAGGGGAAAAAAATACTCTGCTTTCTGTTTTAAGGTGTACACTGTTCAATATATGAACCAGCTGAGCAATGGCAAATCAATTCATAATAAGATTCTCACCTGTAATTCTTGAGTTTTCTCGTTGGTGTTAGCTTCATCAATTGTCGTTTCCTCTGTTTCATCACTGGGTATTCCTACTGATTTTTCAGCAGGTATTTGCTCATCGAGGATACCTGTTTCTTCTGTGTGTTGACCGAAATCAGATGTTTTTACATCCTCATGTACTACATGTAAGGATTCTACAGGCTTTTCGCTCTCCACCTTTTCTGTCAGCAAACCACTCTCTGTATTTCTGTCATTTACAAACAATTCTGTTCCACTTGGGTTCTCATCCTCAATCTTGCCCCCATCCTTCACAATTCCCTCATCATTATTGGCATTCCCTGTGTAATCCTTTATCGAGGATACTTGCTCATTTTCCTTATTGAGATGCTCTTCATTTTCCGTTTTTTGATCATCAACTTGGATAAGTGAGTTCTCCTCCATCTTCTCATTTGGAACAATTGTTGGAACATTCTGCAACAAGAAGAATAAGGTCACTAACATTATTGCGTTCGATAAAAGATTTTTTTTCACTTTTTCGTATTATTGTCTTTCAAAATACTTTTTAGAACATCTTGAGTACGTATGGTGATGCTAGTTATCATAAAATAGTAGATATATATCTGACCTGTACCTCAGGAGTTTCTTCCTTTTCTTCTGTTGCATCAACTGTTCCACCTGATATTTTGTCCACCAAATCAGGTGCTTTGGTATCTTCAGAATTTACATTCTCATCTTCTGTATTTTCTATACCCCTCTCATTGTCACATAACTCAGCTGTCTTCGGTTCTTCTTCCTTAGATTGGGCCTCGTGCGAAAACGTTGAGACATCACTGACTTCCCTTGCCAAATCTAGTGGTAAAGGTTCACAGTCCTTTACTGATTCATCCCCCCTTATATTTTCTGAATGGTCCAATTTGCTCAATGAGTTTCCTTCAGTATCCTCAGTTGAAACAGTTGTTGACCGATTCTGCAGAAAGAACGAGAAGTAATTACCTCCATGAGTTTAATGATAAATAATATCGATTTTTTCAGAATATTATTCTTTTCAGAGTGAAGCCATATATTTATATGTGTAAATAAGATAATAGTAACTGTAGTATGATTCTCATGTCGTACCTCAATAACTTCCTCATGTTGTTCAACCTCATCAATTATTTTTTCGTCCGTATGGTCACTCGTGATTTCTTGTAGAACTGCATTCATGTTTCCTTCTTCGAGGGATGCAGAAACAATTGGTGGAAAACTCTGCAACAAGATTAAAGGTTACATTAATGATTGCAATCAAAAAAGTTTTTATTATTGTTCTTTTCTTTCATTTTTTAAGTGTGTCTATGACTAAGTGAAAGGGAACTAGAAACAGTTGGTTGACACTTTGCACCAAGATGAAAGGTTAATTTACTGACTGCAATATATTGTTCATTATTATTATTATTATTATTTTATTATTATTATTATTTTATTATTATTTTATTATTATTATTATTATTATTATTATTATTATTATTAAAATGAAGCTACTATTCATCAAGTGTGTGACTAGGGGAAAAGCAACCAAGCTAGTTCTTAGTAGGAGAGTTTGTTATCCATACCTCATGATCGTCCTTCTGTGAGTCAGCTGCATCAATTGTTGCTTCCTCTGCCTCGATTGTGTATCCAAGCAGAGTCGCTTTAGTGCTTTGCTCCTCTGGAAGAACTTTTATGATGTTTTCTTGGCTTAAATTAGATACTTCAATATTTTCAAGGGCTACCTGCAATGATTCTGCAGGATTTTCTATCTCCACATCTTCTTTCACCAAAGTACATCTTGTACTTTGCTCGCTTTCTTCATCCTCATCTTTGACAATATCCGTGGCTGCTGGGACGTTGTCATTGGTGCCCCCTGTTGATACTTCTGTCTGTGGCAGCCTCTCACTTTCCTCTTCCAAATGCTCATCGCACTCTATTTGTGAGTCTTCGACTTGGACAATTGAGCTCTCCTCGGACTTTTCTGTAAGCTTTGGGTCGCTATGATCTGTAGGAGCGTCTTCCAAGGTTGTAGACTGATATTCTACATCTCCATGGCTCTCACTCAAAGTGTTCTCTGATGGAACTCCATAGTCTTCTGATGTTGTCACAGACCTCTCACCTTCCTGTACAGTCGTTTCTTCTTCCTTAGAGAGTGGCGAGTTTAAGCCACTCTTGCTCTGTAGCTCGTCGTTGTTAGAAGACTCAAGTGCTATAATTGTTTCTCCAGATGTACTTTTTTCATGAGTTGCTTCATCTGCTACAGTGTTGAACTTTTCTTCAACACTTCTTTCATTTTCTACTCCCTCATGTTCCGAGGTCATCTCATTTTGGTCAGATTCTCCTTCTTTAGAGACTTCATTTGTGAGATTACACGACATATACTCTTCTGTTGGTTTTTCATCCGCAGATTTGTTGTCTGTTGTCTTCAATTGGACATTCAGCTTCTCACCTTCTGAGATGCAAGGTGCATGAGACTCAGTTTCTTTGCTCGAGAGATCAGTTTCCTGTAATATCTTCTCAGTAAGGACAAAATTTTCGATGGAGGAAACATTTGAGCCATGTTGATCACTGCTCGTGTCTTTGGATAGCTGAGTCACCACCTTTGCGTCGTCCATCTCAGGATCATCAATTTCTGAATCCTTACTGCATTGTACCGGTACCACATCTTTCTCAGTGCTATCGAATTCTTCAGCATTCTGTTGGATTTCTTCCACATATGTCTGTTCATTTGCAGCAAATTCTATTGGTTGATCAACTAATTTAGGTTCGAGGGGCAAAGTATCAGTTCCATCTTTCATTATTTGATCTGTATTTTCACAATGAGCCTCACCACTTGAGAGATTCTGCAACAAAAAAAAAAAAAAAGAAAAAAAAAACATTATTAGCTTAACGAGTTCAAAGATAAATCATTTATTCTTTTCAGAATTAAGCCATATATTTTTCCGAGCATGTGTTATCAGTTCTTAGTGTCTCATCTTGTACCTCGAGAACTTCCTTGTGTTTGTCATTCTCATCAATTATTTTTTCATTCATGTGGTCACTCGTGGCTTCTTGTAGAACTTCATCGAGGCTTCCCTCTTCATGCGAACTTGAAACAATTGGCAGAAAACTCTGCAACAAGATGACAAGTTAGTATACTGACTGCAATATAGAAGTCACTATTATTATTATCTTTTCTTTTCTCAAAGTTTGTGACTAAGGGAAAGGCAACCAACCCAATTCTTAGAATACATACCTCAAGACTTTCCTTTTGTCTGTCATCTGCATTAGTTGTTGCTTCCTCTGCCTCAATTGTGTTTTCGTGCAGAGTTACATTCCTGCTTTGCTCCTCTGGAGGATCTTCTTTGCTGCTTTCTTGGTTTAAATTAGGTACTTCAACATTTTCAGGGGCTACATGCAAAGATAGTGCAGGATTTTCTACCTGCATGTCTTCTTTCGTTGAAGTACATCTGGTACTTTGCTCGATTTCAGACAATTCAGCTTCTTCGTGGACTTCATCCTCATCTTTGACATTATCTGTGGCTGCTCGTACGTTGTCATTGGTGCCCCCTGTTGATACTTCTGTCACTGGCCGCATCTCACTTTCCTCTTCCAAAGTCTCATCACATTTGTTTTGTGAGTCTTCGACTGGGGCAATTGAGCTCTCCTCAGACTTCTCTGCAAGATTTGGGTTGCTATGATCTGTAGCAGCATCTTCCAATGTTTTAGACTGACATTCTACATCTCCATGGCTCTCACTCAAAGTGTTCTCCAAGGGAACTTCATAGTCTTCTGATGTTATCACAGACCTCTCAACTTCGTGTACATTCGTTTCTTCTTCCTTAGAGATTGGCGAGTTTAAGTCACTCTTGATCTGTAGCTCGTCGTTGTTAGAAGTCTCAAGTGCTGTTATTGTTTCTCCAGATGTACTTTTTTCATTACTTACTTCCTCTGCTGCAGTGTTGAAATTATCTTCAACACTTCTTTTATTTTCTAATCCCTCCTGTTCCGAGGTCTCATTTGTGAGATTACACAACATATCCTCTTCTGTTGGTTTCTGATCCACAGATTTGTCGTCTGTTGTCTTCACTTGGACATTCAGCTCCTCACCTTCTGAGATGCAAGGTGCATGAGACTCGATTTCTTCGCTGGAGAGATCAGTTTCCTTTAATATCTCCTCGGTAAGTACAACATGTTTGGTGGAGGAATCATTTGAGCCATGATGATCATTGTTCGTGTCATTAGATAGCTGAGTCACCACCCTTGCGTTGTCCACCTGAGCATCATCAATTTCTGTCGTCACAACTGATGAATCCTTACTGCATTGTTCCGGTACCACATCTTTGTCAGTACTATCGGATTCTTCAACATTCTGTTGGATTTCTTCCGCAGACGTCTCTTCATTTGCAGCAAATTCTTCTGGCTGCTCAGCTAATTTAGGACTGAGGAGCAAAGTATCAGTGCCATCTTTTATTGTTTGATCTAGGTTTTCAGTGCTCTTACTGACATCATAGTGAACCTCACCACTAGAGAGATCCTGCAGCAAAAAAAAAAAAAAAAATGCTCAATGAGTTTAAAAGATATGTGATTTTATTATTTTCAGAGTTGAGCCATATATTCTCCAAATATGTGTTTTGAATTCATAACGTCTCATCTTGTACCTCAAGAACTTCATTGTGTTTGTTGTCCTCGTCAATTATTTTTCCATTCGTGTGGTCACTCGTGGCTTCTTGTAGAACTTCATTTATGCTTCCCTCTTCGTGCGAACTTGAAACAATTGGCTGAAAACTCTGCAACAAGATGAAAAGATAATATGCTACTGCAATATCGAAGTCGCTATTATTATCATCTTTTCTTTTCTTCAAATATGTTGCTTAGTAGTAGTGTTACCATACCTCAAGACTTTCCTTCTGTCTGTCATCTGCATCAGTTGTTGCTTCCTGTGCCTCGATTGTGTTTCCGTGCAGAGTTACACTCCTGCTTTGCTCCTCTGGAAGACCTTCTGTGCTGTTTTCTTGGCTTAAATCAGGTGCATCAATATTTTCCGGGGCAACATGCAAAGATTCTGCAGGATTTTCTATCTGCATGTCTTCTTTCGCCGAAGTACATCTTGTACTTTGCTCGTTCGCAGACAATTCAGCTGCTTTGAGGTCTTCATCCTTGTCTTTCACATCATCCATGGCTGCTGGGACGTTGTCATTGCTGCCCACCATTGATACTTCTGTCAATGGTAGCCTCTCACTCTCCTCTTCCACATGCTCATCACGTTCTATTTGTGAGTCTTCGACTTGGACAAGTGAGCTCTCCTCAGACTTCTCTGCAAGCTCTGGGCCGCTATGATCTGTAACAACACCTTTCTGTACTGTCGTTTCTTCTTCCTTAGAAAGTAAGGAGTTTAAGTCACTCATGCTCTGTAGCTCGTTGCTATTAGAAGTCTCGAGTGTGATGATTGATTCTCCAGATGTACTATTTTCATGACTTACCTTCCCTGCTGCAGTGTTGAAATTATCTTCAATACTTCTTTCATTATCTAATGCCTCCTGCTCCGAGGTCACCTTATCTGTGAGATTAGATGACGTACCCTCTTCAGTTGGTTTCTCATCCGCGGATTTGTTGGCTGTTGTCTTCAATTCAACATTCAGCTCCTCACCTTCTTCTATCAGGAGACTATTTTCCTGTAATATCTCCTTGGTATGTGCAATATTTTCGGTGAAAGAATCATCTGTGTCAAGATGATTGCTGCTTGTGTCTTTAGATAGCTGAGCCACCCCCGTTGCATTGTCCATTTCTGGGGTGACTATTGATGAATGCGTGCTGCATTGTTCCGGTACCACGCCTCTGTCTCCATCTTCACCATTCTGTTGGCTTTCTTCCATGCATGTCTCTTCTTTCGCATCGAGTTCTACTGGTTGATCACTTAGTTTAGTACTGTGGAGCAAAGTATCCAATCCTTCTTTCGCTGTTTGATCTGGCTCTTCAATAACCTTGCTCACATCGTGTGAATTGTTATTTTCTTCACAACGAACCTCAACAATCGAGGGCGATTTTGAAAAATTCTCCCCCTCAACTGTAGGAAGTTCATTATGCTTGTCATCTTGTGTCTGCTTTTCTAGGGAAAGTTGACTCACAGTAATCTTGATAATATTATCTACAAAATTTCCAACTTGCTCCCCTCTCTGCTATATTGGAAAACAGTGTTGATTTGTTAAGAAATAGCAAACAACCACTTATATGCTAAAATAGAGAGTCATGCATTAAAAGAAATAGCAACAAATTATTACTATCTCTACCGACTTAATTTCTGCAAACTTTAATATGTGGATGCATGTCTCTAAGCAATCAAATATTTGCTTGCTTCTCTAAGTTACTTATATGTTTCAAGTCATATATCTATTAGTTGGGGACTCACTAATTCTTGATAACCACTTATTTATTTAGTATTTATTTTAATTTCAGATCCTATTTGTCTTGCATGTTTGATCTGCAGCTCTATCAAAACTGTGAAAGAGCATATACCTAAAAGTTGTGAAAACAGAGTTGATTAACTAGCTTAACCCAAGGTTTCCTGATTATGATAGAGAGAGTATTAATAGAAACGACGACCTTTTCCCTTAAAACTTCTTTAAGTTATATACGGAATGATTCGAAGTTATATTCTATACTTTCTCTTGTACTCCCTCCGTCCCATAAGAAAACTATGCATATTCTTATGGGACGGAGGGAGTATATTATTTGCGATCAGTTTTGGTCTTAAAGGTATCTACTAAGGAAAATCTGATTGTCAGTACAAAAACTGTGGAACCTATAAAGATAGTTTGTTCGTAGAAGTTTCTTCCTATGATCAGAGATTCACAGAAGCATCCAAGGAATCAAAGTGTATATTTTATATTTATATTAAATGTTCGATGGAAATAAGCCAAATCTTGCTAAGAAATTGCGTATCAGAAGACGCAGAGAAATCTGTTTCAAGAACTTGAATTTCATATAACGGTAGTTTCTTGTATCATAATATAGTAAATTCATGCTCAACAACTTATACATTTCTACAGAATTTCAGTGTCATATAATGATCAAATAGATCACTTGTGAAAACATGATCATGGCTTCACTTCTCATATATGCAATAATATTTCGAAATCTACATCTTAAATTATGAAAAAACTTACTGCTTCACATACAGGTACTGGAATATCTGCATCAGTTGCCATCTTCGATCGCACGAATCGCGGATTATGAAACTCAACACATCTGGTTTTTTTTACAGGTAAGTATTCTTACATGCTACTATTATTATACGGACCATTATTCTCATAAAAATAAAGGTATAAATAGAGGTATTTTAAAGCTAGGAGCATGTATGGTAGATGAATGCAATAATGCTCTGATCGAAACATTTTGCTAAAGTGGCAAAAGGTGACAAAAATGCCACTTCACTTTTGCTATTATTTTTTAGTAGGCTGGAGATTTTGACAATGGTCCTAGTGAGTGTGATCAGTCACATGCCCAAGTTGCTTTGATGGAAAAAAAATAAATAAAATGAAATTACTCTTCTAAAATATAATCAATAATTTCTCATGCTCACTTATTGCTGATGTTACAAACAGTAACAAAAGGCCATGTTCTGATAGTATTATCACTTAACCTGTAGGTTTTCGTTGTGGGACAATATTTCGTTCAATTTTTGGGACATTATTTCTGAAAAAGTTGCTAAATATGCCTTCAGTTTTGCTATTCATGGCAAAGGCCATCGAGGATAAGTCATGTCTTAGTCCCTTTAAGACTTGATAGAGGACTTATACGGATGCTAGATCGCACATCGGATCGTGTGTCCCACTTTTTGGTGTTCTTTTTTTCCTTTCCAGTTTCATGCGTCTAAGTTTAGTATTGTGCTTTTAATTAGGATTTATTATAACTAATTAGGATATATAATCATTTTTTTCATTTAATTTTAATTTTATTATGTAATAATTGATTATTAGGATTGATTCATTCGGAATCAGGGTACATGCTTTATTTAAACTTAATTTTTAGTCGTAAATATTAATTATGATTCATATAATGAATTTCATAGTGGTACATAAGCGAGACACAAAAAATGTTGGGACGCGAGATCCGAACCTGGTAGATAGTCGGACAAAATAGTATTTACCTGTCTATTTGGAAGTAATAATTAGTATAAAGATCATGTAAAAATGCGTAGCATAAGTTATACTAACATTGATAGAATGAGTTGATCTTTGAATTATATTTGGAGATAAAGATATTTTCTTGTGATTTGAGGAAAAGTTTATATATGATAATTTAATTAGGCTGCAATATACACATGGTTAGTCCAGCTAATTTCAGATGAAGCCAAAGCTTATATTCTAGAGATGATGATGGTTAAGACTTTTTTATTAGATAGCACACATCATATGAAGTGTAAGGAATCTTACTTTTTAACGAAATCAATAGACAATAGCAATGTGTGGTCAGATTGGTAGCTCTGCCCCTTTTTTTAAGATATTTTTTTAGTGACTAATAATTGTTGGTAGAATTAATTGGGAGCGTTTGTAATGATAACTAAAATAGTATTCGTTCAATAAAATTTATTAAATATTAATTAAATTAACTAATTAATTAAAAACCCAAAAAAAAAGATAAAAGAAAATTGCACTGTTGGGGAAGGGGTCGCAACTGTCGCACCAAAGTGTGCCTCTTGTAATATATATATAGTTTGTCAATTGTTTTCTTTCCTTAGTCTTTGTAATTTACATCTTTTGATTATGAATGAGTAGATTCCCACTGTCGTTCAATTTATACGCAATTTACTTATTGTCACAACTACGTGAAAAAATGTTCAATAGTTATTCATAAATTTGATTATAGGTACTAGATTTAATTTATCATCTATGATATAGTAATTGTGAGTATGATTTAATTACAATTATTTCTACTGTATTTATATATGTATTGATCGAAATCAGCTGCTGATTGGGGTTGGCTATTTTATTTTAGTTAGAATTATTTTATGAGTTGGTGTTTATTTAATTAAGAAGTTTTTTTATACTTTTTTTTATTTAAGAATTAAGAACGTATAGGAAAATAATTATTATTATAATTAGATTCCGTCGGCAGGCATTCTTAATCTGTGAGGATTTTGCTGGCCCTTTGTTTTTCATTTCCTTTTAAATTTAAGCATAATTTGGTGTCTATTTTTGGTAATCGTTTGTCTTAAACTTGGCGCGGGAATAAAATACCTAGGATTCTGTTAGACTTTAGGCTGCCCTTTTAACGTGAAACTTTAAATAAGCTTTAATGAAAGTGAACAATATGACTAAAATTAAATTACTTCCAAGTTGTCGTTCATCGCAGCGTCATTTTTTTTTTTTGGAAACAAAATCAATTGTATTAATTCACGAAGGAATAATAAACCCTAACTATCCATTAATTATTCCTAATCTCCTTAATTACAATCAACCCGCTGATGAGGTTGGTTGTGTCCAAGTTTTTGCCTTCACGAAATCACAAGCATATTGGTCCAAGACCCCACTCGGAAAATCAGAGGTCCAAATTTTAATATTAATCTTAGGTTGCTGATTGGTTTTGGAAAAAAGCCTTGGACGTATTTTAGCATAATAATGTAGAATATTTTGAATACACTCAATTGATTAAAATAACTAATAATCATGTACTTATTCTTCACATTTAAAAAGAGCAAGGAATGAACCAAAAAATAAATAATTAATTAATTAAATAATAACAACAAATAGAAAAAAGTAGGCGTGGTCGGGCATGCCTTAAACGCTATGACATATATGATGTACAAATTCAGCATAAATACACATCAGATGTTGATTTGTATACTAAGCCACTTGATAAATATAATTCCTTATCCTCAGCTATCAGTTAGGAAAATGTCTATTTCCAATAGTCTCTGATTAATTACCAAATTCGTCCATCTTTATTTAATTTGCTTCAAATTAATTGATACGTTTGAAATAGTACACAAATTCATTTATGGGGTCCTGTTTCGTGTTTTAATAGTGAAATTCTATTTAGTAATGAATCGGTAGTAGTGCTCATGAATTTTCTCATTATTACAATTGAATTTCCTATTTAATATTCCCTACGTTTTTTTTAAGTATCTCATTTAGCTCATTTTCTTGTTCCTAAGTGTCCAATTTCAAAATTTGAGAGTAAATTAGTATGAAACTTTCCATTTTACCTCTATCATCAATGCAAATTATTTATATTTTAGATTTTCGATACATTTAATTAGGGTAAAAGGAGTAATTTATCAACTTTCTTGATATACGTTTTTTGACGGTGGGATACTTATTTAAAAATGAAGGGAATATGTATTTTTTACATATGACTATTGTATATATGTGGATGCTCATGTATACAACCACACTGTCAATGAGCTTAAGATAAACTCTTTGTACATCTCTGTCCAATAAATTAATGCAAAAATCATATAATTCTGCTGATAGATCTCAAAATACGACCTTAATTGAATGGTTTGGCCTAAAAGAACCGTTTTAATTAAAATTTTAATAAAATATGATCCTAAAAAGCCGTTTTTCTACAAAAACAGCAATCTGAATCATAAACCGACCAAACAAAAGAAAATTTGTCATGCTCTGCCGCCCCTTGTGTGGATAATTGCTATCCAATCCTTAGATGTTCTTTTAATACGAATATATATGCACACTTTTTGATATATACTATGATTATTGGATGAATTCATTAATGAAATAGTTACAATTGTTTTGAATACTCCATAAATCACAAGGATTTGTGTAAAAACAAAACAATAAATCTTAATCGGGGCCCACTAGGAGGTATTTGTAATTTAAAAATTCAATTGAATCTCTTTTTACTATATAAATCGAACATCAAATATAACAGTCGAATAACCTAAAAATATTTTATTTAAAAATAAAATGAGCTAATAGCCTAATAGGTTAAAAATCTAAAGAGAATAACAATATAATTCAATAAGAACCAAAATAATAATAATATTAATATTAATAATAATAATAATAATTCAAAACACACATTCAAAATTATAAAATATTTTTAGATTTATTTCAAAAAATATACTCTATTTTAAATTGCCTCAATTCTATTTTAATTATATATTTTATACAGAATATTGTGTAGAATTTGTTGTCTTCAACTTTATATAATTAACAAAATTGTCATCAAAATTGAATTGCAATTGATTTGCAATTCCACTATTTTATTTTAATATATATATCCTAAAATGGAAATACAACACATAATAAATATCTCACTATAATTCATAAATTACCATATATGTCATAAAAAAGTTATTATCTCATTTCTCTCTCTTATTTGATTTGACAGAATTACCTCTTAAAAATCATTTTATCATTCCAACTATATCATAAACAACTCATTTTTATAACATTCGTGTTCGGTTGAATGGATATAATGAAATGGGATGGAGGGAGTAGTATATAAGAAAAGCTAAATTAAATTAGCAGAGTAACTGATGTGATTGTGATGTGTGGGTATGAACTTTCGTGTTCGTAATATATATTGGTTCAATCCAAAACATCATAATTAAAATCTTTTTGTAAGTGGGAAATTATTCCTTCTTACCTAATTGTCCTTTTTCTTTAGGAGGGATCAAACTTGAATAATTGTAGCTCGAGATTCATATAAATTTAAAACGCTCATCAAACTTAATTAAAATTTTCGGAGTTTAGGAATTTTGTCTAGACAAAATGATATAAAATCGTTGATCTTCATGATAGAAATCGTCGGTAATTTGTTATTATCTCGTCTCCTATTTATTGATATCATCTGAGTCATCAAACTTGAATAATTGTAGCTCGAGATTAATATAAATTTAAAACACTCATCAAACTTAATTAAAAATTTCGGAGTTTCGCCATTTTGTCTAGACAAAATGATATAAAATCATTGTTCTTCATAATAGAAATTGTCGGTAATTTGTTATCATCCCGATCTCCTATTTATTGATATCAAATTAGTCACAATAATCCAAAATTCGTTTAAAGAAAAAAAACCACCAAAAAGTGTCACAATCTTGACTGAAGTCAGGCCAGGTAAGGGCGGCGGAACTAATCCTATTTTTACACGATTTTCCCTTTTAGTTACTCATCATCAACGCCCTTTTTTTTTTTTTTTTTAATATGATTACAAATATTAAAAACTCACACACCCCACCAGGTTTTTTGTGTAGTAAAGTTCGAACGTATTGGTCGATAAGAACCACCCACCACTGTACCATCCCCACCTGACATCAACGCCCTTTTATAACAAGGATTACTCCACATATAATTTGTTTAAAGAATAAAAGTAAAATATGAAACCAATAAATGTTGCACTATGAGAATTACCCTTGAGTGGCAAGTATAGCGTTGAATAAGCCATTAGAAGTCATAATGAATTTATTGTCGGATTAAAATCATAGTATGAGCACATATGTAATTAATGTATATTGCTATTATAATATGTATATACTATATGTTGTGTTTATTATTTAATGAGGGGTCAAATAGCAAATAATAAAGATCTTTTTTAAGTTAGTTATTTAATTAGTTTGGTCTCCAAAAAACGATCGTACTCTGTATTTTTATTTTCCGATAAAATACGCTTCAGAAAAGAAATTATATTATTGTAAGATCAGAACCATCTCTTCATTTTTCAATTATAATCATGTAGCATCTAAGGCATGGGTTATGATTCAAATCATGCCGTAGTTTATGTAAAATTAAGTCTAACGACTAACATTTCTATATGTCTATATGTATAAAGAATCATTAATTTAAACTTAGTCGAGACTTGCAAATTAGGGATCTTTTACAAAAATTATGACTTGTTTTAAGAGCCAAAATCTTAGTAAACTTCGAATCATCTTGAGGATTATTTTGCTTATGTTCCGCCAAAATACTTCTCCTCCTCTGTCAAAAAAGAAAAAACATTCCTTTCAATCCTTTTTATTAAAGCACAATCAAATTTATTACGGTACAATTTATTTAGTAAAAGGCTTTGATCTTGATAAAGCTAGGATATAGTTAAATAAAAGGCTACTTTAATAATAAGACTACTATTTTTGTCAAGGGAGGGTTACGCCTCCATTTTAATTTTTTTTTTTTTTTGAAAAGGAAATAAATTTCATTAACTAGCCAAATCGACGAAAGCAATATCTAAAAGCCATGACGGAAAGTCCGACTTCCAGACTTATACACCCGAATGCTTAAGAGCATAATGAGCTAGACTATGAGCTACGTTAATGAGGGCTTAATAACTAAACAAAGTTTGGTTTATTTTTTTAATATTGGCTCTCATTATTCATGATGTGTTTCCCACAACCGAAAAGAAAAAGAATAAGAAAAAAAAATCAGAAAATGAAGGTGGGCCCAGGCCCATGTAATAAAGCTGGTATGATGGGTTCGTCGAATCGAGACCACAAGCAGCCTAAATTGCCAACTAGGCGTCCTGTCATATAGTTGTACATTCTGGTTGGCTGACGTAGGCGGCGGCCACCGCCCATCGGCCCCACCACTTGCTCCGCCGTCCACGGTGGCTGGCGTGATCTCGCAGCTCGTTTCACCCGTGCACATTATATACACACATTATATACATATGTATATGTGCACTATTTTTGAATGCATCAATAACATATTACTATCAAGCCTATAATAACAGCAGATTTTAACCACATTTTTTTTTTCATAATTTCACTATCCATAAGTTGATAATAAAGCTAGGAGCACTTATGAGTCCTCTAGCCCACTTTCAATTTTGAAAATTTTCTCTTATTTGCTTTCTTCAATTTTTTTTTTTATTGTATATTGTTTCACGACTAGCTTGAGCTCGCATTTCTTGTTTTTTTTTTAGAGTTTTTATAAACTACTCCCTCCGTCCCGTGATAAGTGACCACATTTCCTTTTTGGGTTGTCCCATGATAAGTGGCCACTTTCCTTATAAGGAAATATACCCCTCACAAAAAGTTATGGGCTCCACCACTTTCTATCTTTTTACACTTTAAACACTCTTCTCCTTAATTCCCGTGCCGAAAAGAATGTAGCCACTTATGGTGGGACGGCGGGAGTAATTTATAAACTATTCGGACATAATCTAGCTCGTTTAGGTAAATGAATCGGTTCGATCCGTTTAACTTATTTATTTAATTTTGTAATTTCTCCACATTCATTCAATTTATTATTTTGTGAGTAATCTAATTCAAGTGAATGCATAAATATCTATTAAGTAATAGTATTTCCGAAAGATTAGTGAAAATCACAAAATAACTTTATTAGTCTAATTTCGTATTTTTTGTATTCATATTTCTCTCTCTAAAAATGGCGGTTTAGATTAATTAAGTAAATACATTAGAGTACTAACCAACACCATTATTTTATTTGATAAATTATAAGTTAAGATTATTAATATATTCATTTTATGTCCGGACATATATATCCAAAAAGTATTAGTGTTTATGAAATATGTTCAAATTTATTTGTTTTCTGTCGAATCAGATTTAGTGAATAATCTGAAACCAAGACGCAAATGGAATTTTTTATTTTATTTTATTTTTTTTGAAGGAAAAGACGCAAATGAATTTAGTACACTGTTATATCCGAGATTGGTGGGACCCCCCAATTTCTGAGGGCTCAATTATTGTTGACATAGACCCTCTCTCTCTCTGTCTCTCTGAATTATTATCATATATATATATCTCCAAAGTTATGAGTGCGCTTCTTATACAAGTTTTTTTTCCCATTGTTTGAACTGTAGCTTTTACTGTATTTAAAAAAAAAAGAGAGAAAAATATTGTTTACAGAGTGATGAGGGAAATTTAATTATTTCAAATTATATAATATAAGGAAAATAAAAATATTTCAAGTAATTCGAATATATATAAGAAAGCCCAATGAAGAAAAAAACATAAAAAAAGGTCCAGTTACCAAGCCCACCAATCCTGAATATGAGAAGCCCAGCCCATAACATCCATAAGCACTAAACGACGACGTCCCCCCCCCCCCCCCCCCCGCTCTCTCTCTCTCTCTGCATTGCAATAGCAAATCTGACTGGGGCCAATCAAGGAAATACGAACATGAGAGAGGGCCAAAATGGGAAAGGAATTAAACGTGGCGGGAACGAGAGCCGTTGCTCTCCCAAACACCAAAATGGCGCCAAAATTTCTAATTTCCCAAATATTTTTGGCTGCCCGGTTTTTTCACGGGCAGCCTCCAAAAAAGAAATTTCCCCCTATTCTCAAAATTCTCCCTCAATCATCAATCACCCACCAAATTCCCCATATAAACTGCAATTTCCGCACAAATATAGTCCTTTTAATATCTCTTATTAGGTTTTAATTCTCTCTCTCTCTACCCCCTCTCTCATATAAAATCTCTTATCTCTCTTCCCCATTTTGCCGCCATCACTCCTCCTCTTCAAACTCCTACAAGTTTACAACCCCTTCAAAACCCCTCTTTTTTCCCCGCTTTCCCTTTTTCTCAAAACCCCAAACAAGAATTAAGGCTGTCGATAAAACACAACTAAGAAAGAAACACCCTTTTCTCTTTTAGTTTATTCTTGATTTCCTCCTAAAAATACCTCCTTTTTCAGCTCAAGAATTTGTTCCCTCTCAATAAATTTTACATGGGCTTTTCGAAGAAGCATCAAGTCGAAATGGGCAAAGATTCAGAAGGCAAGAAATGGGTTATAGCCGGGATTGCGATTCGCGCTCCATTAAAACCGATTTCGACGAAATCTCGAGACGACTGCAGCGAGGACGACGGCGCGTGCTCCACTACCCCGACGGCGCGTGAGGCCAGAATACCGGAGAAGCTGCCCTGCCCGCCGGCGCCGCGGAAGCGCCGCCCCGTATCGACGTGCCATTTTAATGGAGCGAGAGAGTTCTTCAATCCGCCGGAGCTGGAAGCCATATTTATGTGCCACGCTGGCAGAGCAAAGTGATGAAGTTCGGATTTTTTAAGGTTTTGAAGGGTTTGAGCGCCTTGAGGTTTAAGACCCTTTCTTGTCTTATTTTTTTTTCTTTTTCTTTTTTTCTGTTTTTGGGTTTCAGTTTTTTTTTTTAGTTTGTTAGCAGTTTAGAAAGTTTCAGTAGTTTAGCAGTTTGGTTGTAGTTTTTAGGCTTTGATTATAGTAATAATGTAATGTATAAATACAGTATTTTTTTGGCATGAATCTTTTCATTCTACAAGGAAAAAGAAAAGGAAACTTTTTTTCTCAATGCTTGCAGAGTTTGATTTTGCTTGGTTAATTAGAGGTCAAATTTTGCTGCATTTCTCGAAGTTTTGAAGTAGATTTTGTTGGAAAGATCAATTTTATGTATATCAATTAGCATACATAAAAAAAAAGATTGATTTTAATATACTTAAAACCGATCCTTTCAACATTCTCTTGTGTGTAGAACTCAATTCACTACCAAATCATCATTGTTTGGATTTTAATTTTATATTTTAATGTTTCAATATTCAAGTTATAAATTTAACAGAGTCTAGTGCAATTTATATGAAGCATGTTGTATGCAACAAATTGAGTTCTTGATTGAATATGTGAGCGTGTTTACATTAATTCTTTGTCATGTATATTATTGTTGGGATTTTCATTTTCGATTATAGGCATATAGCAATTCATATAGTCTAGTGTAATTGTTACGGAAACACGACACACGTAACAAAATTGACCAAATTTTGGAATTCTTGATTTTCTCTGAGGTTTTATGTGTGAACGCGTTGTACATTTCTTGCCATGTAAATAAGCTCAAAAACCCTAAACACCCCCCCACCCCACCCCTACCCCACCCCACCCACCTACCGGCTACCACCTCAATTTTTACATTTTCATGGATAATACACAAACAGAGCACGCACGTGCACGATGCGTGCGTAAGAACACAAACTAAAGACTAATCAACAAACCAAGTAAAAAAGTTTAAATCTTTTTCATGGTCTAAAAAAATGCTTCACAAATTCTTGATTTTTGACCCCCACCAACTTCCTCTCCAAAACAAACAAGCCCCATTTCACCCCCCCCCCCCCCCACCACCACCCCCAAACCACCCCAGAGCAGAGAGTATAGATGGGCCCACATCGCCTGAATGGGCAGAAGCCAAGTGAAGGTCCCTCGTAATGCTTGATTGGTTGTATTAAAAAGGACAAGCACTTGCATAATTGAGCGTGTTAATTTTGAAGAATCCTATGTGGGTTTTTATGACTTCAAGGCTCTCCTTCTCTCTCTCTCTCTCTCTCCCTCTCTCTCATTTTATTGGCCCACATCATACTTTAAATTTTCAAAGTAGAGAAAAAACTCCTTATATTATAGTGTACTGATTGAGTTGAGATACGTATTTTACCTAGCCATCTTAAGTTGACAACAATTTATATCTTGAAGGGATAATAATTTAAGGAAAATAATTGAATTGTTTTTCAAAAATTAAAGATGTTAGTATTTAATACTAATATTTTTTAGATTTCTCAACTGATGCAATTCACAGAATATATTATGCATTAACTCAGTTAACTTTTGGAAGTAAATCAGACCTCAATGGTACTTTATAATTTATTACTAGTTAGTAGTTGCCAATTTTGGTTTCTTGTTCACTTGGTGCTATTAAATAAATTATCATCACCGCCATATAATATTGTTTTCATTATCATTTCAAAGTTCAAAGCTTAATCCTCATCCTTTAAGGGGCGCACCACATCAATATTTATGGAGGGACATAATTATAGTATTACTGTGACATATTCCATATTTATTCATTATGCGTTAGATACACGATAGAAAGGATATTCTTATTAAATTATCAATTATCAATATTTTATGTAAATTGCAATAGCCCCATAATCAAATGAGGAAAAATTTCTTCACAAAATCTCGATGATAAAATTAAAAAAACATATAGCTCCCACAAATAATTTTGTACATCTAAACCACATATATATAGTCTTTGATACATCTCGAATGTGTGCATGTGTGTGTGTGTGTGTGTGTGTGTGTGTGTGTGAGAGAGAGAGAGAGAGAGAGAGAGAGAGAGAGAGAGAGAGAGAGAGTTCTTGTGTTTGCGTCAATCACCCCTGCAATCTGCATGCTTAGTCACAAATATGCAGAAAAAA
The DNA here is from genome assembly GCA_031470985.1 of Agastache rugosa. Taxonomy (NCBI): domain Eukaryota; kingdom Viridiplantae; phylum Streptophyta; class Magnoliopsida; order Lamiales; family Lamiaceae; genus Agastache; species Agastache rugosa. Next base: position 824,320 of record CM062606.1, read on the forward strand.
AGATCTCAATATATAATTAAGGCACAACATAGGGCTTTTACTTTGTATATGTGCACGATCAATTCAAAATCTCAACGTTCATTTCACACATACAAACGGTGTTTGTGTGTGTATGGATGGACATACAAATTTCCAACTACAAGTAGAATCACAAGTCAACACGTTTTAAGGATTAGACATAAATTAGCAACATTAAATCATTGCTAATTAGCAGCCCCACATCTTCTTGATAGTGGAGTAGGCACAACATTTAGTGCATCATCAGCCATCACCAAAGATTTTTATTTTTATTTTTTTTTTCTTCTTATTGTTTCTTTTTTATTAATTAAAAAGGTGATCAGTGAAAGTTAAAGTTAAATTTAGGGTTGTGAGGGCTCCTAGTATAAACAAAGTGTTATCTTGGGATCATCATCATTTGTGAAACAAAAGCTTTTTTTGCAATAAATAAACTAAAGTTGAGCTCTTACCTTTGTCAGATTCCTCACATATTTGGTAAACAAATCTTATTCTTTTTGAAATGTCTAAAATCAATTAGACATATAATGTTTTCCATTTCAATTTTCTTGATGTGGTATAGATATAATCTCTATAAAACCGAAGCAAAACATCAAAAACTTGATCATTGAGCGTATTTGCACTCACGTACATATATAATCCGTGTTTGATATAGGTATATAATTGGTGGTGTGCAATTATCAAATAAAATACGAGATTGGAATATAATATAAACAATAAATTTGGATTGTTAATCAATTGTTTTCATTGGATTCCTTGGCAGAATTTGAGGAACAGTATCAATCTCATACTGTTGTTTCCTTCTGGGAAGCAACATCTGTGATGTGTATAAAATAAATTAAAAGCATATCTTTATTTTTTTCTCAATAATTGTGATCACTAATCTTATCCTCTTTTTTCCACCCTGCAGTAAAGAGGGTTAATAGATTGATCGACCAACACAGCCATAAATATATAGTATAATGTTGACTGTCTAAATTTACTTTGGGCTACAATTATTGTTCGAATCCATCCAAATATATAAATTAGGGTAGTTTCTCTATGACCATTGAGTTAAAATATTTAATTTTTTGCCCAATTATTGTACTATTTGTATCTACAATCGTCAAAGTAGCATCTAATACTATAAATTATTACACGCAATTAAATTCACATCTGATTCCATATATATTTATTACATGCATAAAATAATTGCTATTTATCTCGATTAAATTTACAAGATTCTTGAATACAATATAATTTCTCTAGTTAATTCATGGTTATAATTACAACATTTATATATGTTCATCAAGATATATAGTAGATCGATAGTAGATGATAAAAACATTATAGAGCTAGTTTTTAAAGAAAGTCTACCCTCATTCATTGTTTAATGGGAAAGCGACGAAAATATTTATGTACTTATTTTAAGATAAGTCAAGAAAGCTACTTCTTTTAAGGTAAAAGGATAAGAATTAGTACAAAAAAAGCAGTATATGCATGTTTAATTTGTTAGGGAAAATAAAATTTGAGTGAGAAACATCAATTTTGTCTTTACTTTTCTTTCCTTTTTTTACTCTCTAAGATAAGGACAACAGCAAGAATTAAAGTGGCAAGGACAAGAAATATTAAGACAATTCTCACTTAGTGATTGCTTTTTGCTTCTTGAAAATGAACACATTTGTGTTCACCAAAATGTTAAAATTGATGGACATATATTATAGGGTGAATTTTAATAATAGTCTTTTCAAGATCACAAAAATAAATTCTAGCACCCAACATTTAAAAGATAAATTCTAGCCTTTCTTGACTTTTTTGCCCTTCTTTTTAATTTTCCAGATTTTTCATTTTTCAATTTCCAAAAACTAAATAATTATTTCTAATTACTAAATATAATAGGAAAAATTGTGTGAGTTCACATAACAAAATGTGTGAATTCGTAAAAAAATGTTTGAATTCATAACAAAATGTATGAATTCACGTAATAAAATGTGTGAATTCGTGAATTCGTGAAATTAAATGTGTGAATTCACTAATAAATGTGTGAATTCATGAATTCGATCGTAAAATCAATGTGTGAATTCACATAATAAAATGTGTGAATCCGTAAAAAAAATGTTTGAATTAATAAAAAATGATAATTAAAAAAATAAGAATTACAGGCAAATAAGTCCAAAAAATTTGAAAAGTGACAGAATTTATCTTTTTAAAAAGGGTGCTATAGTTTACCTTTACAGTGTTCAAAGGGCTAAAATGACTAAATATCTCTATATTATATATATACATGAGTACATGTAAATGTACACTTGTGCGTGTGTGCATCGAATACAATATTCTTACATATGATCGAACATATAAATTTTAATAACATCACTATAATTTTATTGAAATTTGAGAGTTACGATGTTTGTACAGTTTAAAATGTGTATTTAATTACATGATTCAAGAGACTAAAAAATGAAGAATTAAAACGAACTCTATTTTCTTCCTCATTATATTGTGAATACATTTGTACATGATTGGAATAATTAAATAATATTCTTGTTAACATCGTACGCATGATTGCACTAATATGATAAAAAATGAAATTAGACAATGCAAGTGATGGAAAATACATTAAAGATTCATAACTCTTTAATTACCTTTGTTCAAAGTCAATTACAAATTTACAATAAGAGATCATAATCCATAAAAATCAAATCTAATAATTGGGCTGCAATTCATGAATGGGAATAAATGCATGAGCATATTATGAAAATCAATTAAATAAATAAAATTTAAAAATTTTGGGGGAAAGAATAGAAGAAGATGAGAGAGAGAGAAAATGAGACCATAATTAGACATGCACACATGGGGTTGGGGAAGAATCCTATGATGGAGATGAAATATTCTAATTTTAGAAATTTTATTAAACAAGAAATACCAAAATCTCTCGAGCAAATTCCCACCACTTTTTTCTCCTTTTTTCAAATTTTTATTACTATTTTATTGCAAATCTGCGGGCAGATGTGCGGGCCCCCATTTAAAACAATTTCTATTCTTTCTTTGCGGCGAACGACGCGGTTCGCGACAAACGGGCCTGACCGCCCCGGCCCGAACCAGAGGATTTTCTGCCCGCCGTGCTGCCCGGGAAATTTCATTTCTGGCGGGAATGGGGTGATTCGTTTTCCGAATTCGCGCCAAAAAAATTGCTCCCCCGCCAAAGGCGGTGATTGTGTGCGGTCGGTCCACTGCATCGATTTAGACCGTTGTTTAGATTTACGTGCCATTTAAAAGGTTTATAATTTGTACTGGATATTGACTTTGTGTACTAACATTTGTGGGAAAAATTGAGTAATTATTTTTTAAATTGTGGTAATGTATTTTTTAATATTAAAGTGATATTGTTGAAGATATGTTAATTTTTCTATAACGGAAGTTTCTACTTTTGTACTATTAGATTTATTTTTGCTTCTAGGGGTTTGGTCGGCGTGATTATTTCATATGAATATTTGTATATTGCATATCAATTTATATATATTTCATAAAAAAATGTATTGTTATATTTTATAATTTTAACTCACTTTTCAGAAGAAAAAAAAAATCGACACTCAGATTAACCTTTAGAAAAAGATGATCAACTTATCTATGTAATAAACAAGAAGGAGACGAATAATTTTGTCAATAAGATGCTACCACCTTATAAAATTGCAGGAACATATCATGAATTATTGAACTATTTGATAACCATAAAATATATTGTTACAAAAGAGGAACAACACTTATGCAAAAAAAAAAGGAATCACACGTCATAAATACAACTACACACCACAAGTTTCTTCATAACAGAGATATTTGTTTCGATTTTTTGGTTCACTACCTATCAAAATGTGAATTGTCTTCCCATTTACATGAATTATATTATAATTTATACTCTCTCAGTCATACTAAATTTGTCTTTTTTTTGTCCCATTTAACTTGTCATATTTTCAAAAAAAGAAACAATTTTCAAAAGTGGTGAGACCTTTTTACTTTCAATCTTTTTACCACTTCTTCTTAATAACCTTTCTGAACAGTAACATGGCAAGTTCAATGGAACAGAATGAGTACTAAATTATTTAGTGGTACAATTTATATAGAATTCTTTGTAATATCATCAAATTATAATTTGATAATTTAAAATGTATAATTGTGTGTGTGTGTGTTTTTGTGAAGTTGAGAGGTAATCGGGCCATGAACGAGCATACAAAACATATGTTGGGCCTAAATATTTCATTATATTTGGGCCTATTTTGGGCTGATAAACTCTCAGAGGCCCAGAAATAATTCTGAAGAACTATGGGCCACCGAGACTAAATAAAAATAGAAAAATAAAATAAAATAAGAGTAGCGTAGTTTATTTGGAGACATGCAAACGATAGAGCTTGTGTATAAATAGATGGGCCCCGTTCCGAAAATAAATTAAAATAAATATCGTAATTATATAATCATCATCAAATCAAAAGCTCGTTTTAACTCAGTTTATCTATTCTATACCTATTATAAAAGAGCAGATTCTTACAAAATTGAGTTTACCTAATATATCCCTCTTATTATATTTATTTTAAGGGCAATTATGTAAAAATCTATATTAAATTTATATTCTAATTAAACTTATGTATAAACTCCTCATATACAAGAATTATTCTTCTAATAAATCTCTTCCATGCCATCTACTCTATAAATTACAAGCCGCATAAGAGATTTTTTAGTTTATTAGCTCGAAAGTGACGATAGAGTTAATCGAAATAGATTTTTAATCCGCACAATGCTCTAAATTACTTTTTCTTCTTGGCATAAATTAGAAATAAACTATTGAGAAAAATAAATTCCAATACAATTTGGATTGGATTAACATATTCCAATTATCAAATAAGATGCAAGGTACCCCATCATCAACATAACTTTTGGTAACTTTGATATACTTATATAATAATTTGAAAACTATATTGATTTCTACATTAATTAGAGTCTCTGATTTCTCAACATATATGAATAATTAATAATAAGGAGAGAGCATGACATAATTGCAATATTTGGTTTTGGCGAAAAAAAAAAAACGTTAACGATATGTTATGTTTTAATGCCTATGTTCAGATTTGGGTTCGACCATTATTTAAGATTTTTATTATTTATTTATTGAGTTGTTTATTAGTGGATTGATTTAGATATAAATAAATCAAGACTAAAGAATTACTACAATTTTGATAACTTCTTAAAGTTTATGGTCACATGTCAATTGGTTTCAATATTTGCAAGAAAATTTAGTATTTGGTTGATCATCCCACTATATTGCTTTTTTAATTTATATTATATTTGTTAAATATTTTGTGAGTTTATGTACGTATAATATATAAGTTTGTCATAGGGTTCGGAGTTAAACATATCTCAATGTAATACTCCCTCCGTCTCGCTCATATTGTTCTGTTACTGTTCGGCACAGAGATTAAGAACAAGGGTAAAAAGATAGAAAATGGGTATGTCTCTTCACTTTTGAAGGGTTAATTCTTCCTTTATTTGAAACAAGACAATATGAGCGGGACGGAGGGAGTACTATCTATTATTAGTATTATAAATTAATTATTTTTTTAAATTGAGTTTGTCTATTGTATTTCTCTTATACACTCAATCTATAAGCAATAAATTCAATTTAATAATATCATATTTATAGAAACATTGCATTCTGATCTCTATAATTTTTTTAATTTAAAAAAAGTTAGAAATAAATGTCGAAAAATATGCCGCGAGTATTAAGGTATATAATACATGGATCCTAAAGAAGCAAGAATAGACTACTTTCTATTAATAGGAGGTTAAGAAAGTTCGAGAAGAATGTGAATTCTTATAACCAGTTGACAAACAAATGGAAAAATGTAAGAATGAAAGTTTAAAGACTAAATTGTCGTGGAATTCAAGATGAGTGAAAATTTGATATAAATTTTAGTATTCATACAATTGTATTTTGTGTGTGGTTGGACGAAAATGTGTTATTTTAAAGCGATATTTTCAATGTGTAGGAATTTAGGATGATATCATGCGTTTAAATATAGAAAAAACACTAATTCTTATGTCTAAGTATAAGACTCAATTAAGAGCTTTTAGAGATGCAAGTATAAAATGATTGTAGAAGACTACAAGAGAAATTGAATATTTAAAAGATAAAGGTATTCCCTTTAAATTTATCAGCTATTAGAGACTACAACATTGATGATGTTGTTTGCTAACTTATGAACAAAGGCAAATTCCTTTACTACAGATGGAGCAGAAAGTAGTGAAATATAATCTACAAGACAACTAATAAGTGTAATCTAAATTGGTATCCTTCGCTTTTGAAATACGAGTTACATATAGAAAATCTTTTTATATATGATAAAAAGTATAGTACTCCTATTTAATTGAAGCCATCATAACAATTACCTTTATAATTTAGAATTCTTTTATTGAATTTATCAAACTAGCAATATAATTGAAACAACATGGAGTGTGTTATGTTTCTTTTTAAGTTCTTTTGTCAATAATCAAATTAATTTTATTATCATAAATCATCTTTCCCAGTACTGCTTAAAAATTATTCATACGATAGAAAAATATATAATTAAATTATAACGATATTTGCTTCTCTTAAGGCCTACTTTTACACTTGCTTGCTCATGCTTTATTGAAGTTCATAGTCAAAATTAAAAGAGTTACAACTTAATTTTTTTCTAATATATTACTCCCTCAACACCATCCATTTTCATCCATTACCGTTTGACACGGTAATTAAGGAGAAAGTGTAAACGATAGAAAGTGGATAGCCCACCACTCTGGAAGAACTAATTGTTTCTCTTTTTAGAAAGAGGTCAAGATGGATGAGACGAAGAGAGTACTATTTATAATAAATTAATTATCAAACAAGAGGTTATACGTGCAACGCACATATATATCTACTAGTAAAACAAAAAATGTAAACACGTGCAAAAGACTGAAGTTATGCTCTCAATTTGTGCTCGACTCAAGCTCCGATCAAATTGATCATCAATGTAAGTTCCAATTTATCTTTGATAGAATTGAAGAAATATCATATTTTGACTCGACTCTACTCAACTCGATTTGTTTATATTCCAACTTCTTTTCTTTTTTCTTGAACAAACATTACAAGAAATTTTAAAGGCCGTGTGACGGTGAACTTGAACCCGTGATCTTTGACTCGGGCATTAATCACTCTACCACAAAGCTAACACACACACACTATATCCCAACTTCTTGTACTCTTGATAGCATCCATGATCACGACATGCAATGTCTAGACTGTTCAATTTTTGTATTACTCTTTCATGTTACATCTCGTATTTCACGTCAACAATGTATATCATGGCCTACATCTATGACATACTATTCAACATGACATTCGACTCACGTAACGTGCATTGCTGATAGTGAAAAAACGCGTTAGAAAAGTCCTTTTTCGATGTTTCTAAAGCAATAGCCATAGCATATATACACTATACACTACCAATGTAAGCAAAAAAACACAAGCAAGTAACATCCAAATGGTGTAAAGTTAAGCTTCAAGCCGGCTTCCTACATCACAACAAACACTAGACCACTCACACAACGTTGATGTCTCAGAAAAGGGCGATGACAACAACTCGTTTACAACGTTGTGCACGATAAGGAAGCTTGCAAAATGATGGCGGACTTTGTACAGAAAAGACCGCGATCATACTGCAAAACCCTCAAGAAGACTGCCTAGTATTTAGAGTTTAGACTAAGATCACTCAAAAGATTTGTCAATAAATTTTTCATAGTTAGTTTATCTCAAACATAGGAGTTCTTGCAGATATCAATGTTGTTATGAGTTCATACAGTGATGATAATCACCTAGTTTCATCAATGTAGCATAATAATCACAAAAGGAACAATCTTCAGATATAATTCATAAACAGCTTCTTTTTAATTCAGAATATAGTATATATATCATATCACAATCCACAAATTTTTGTGGGATTGAATGAATTTCCTTCAATACAACAACATATATTGATATAAACTCAAAGAAAGAAGTAATCAAAGTAAACTGCCTTAAAACCTCACACCTGCACTTATACTGAGGTTTTCAATACTTAAATCATCAATAACATACAATCTGCATAAATCTATTCGACGCCCATGCCGCTGCAACTTCAGAGAGTTTGCTCTGCTCCACCTCTACTCGTCTCAAGCACGAGGAGTTGAGCACGAAGAACTCGACTCCCTGCACTTGAATACAGCAGCAGCAGGTTACATCAACATGCTGCAATTTCTTACACCTCTTAGCCATTGTAGCCAAAGCTGCATTAGTAAGCCTACTACAACCCCTCAATTTCAACTCAATCAAACGATCACAAGAGGCAAGCATTGAGACAAGCTCCTTATCAAGCAACATATCATTGTAAGACAAGTCCAACTTCCTTAATTTCTTCAAAACTTGGCCTAATGTTGTTAACAACCCATGTTCTCTCTCTAGAATCTTGCAGTTTATCAATGAAAGCTCCTCAAGGGAAAGAGCTAATGCCCTCCCCACTGCCTTTAAACCTTCACCAGTGACAAAACAGCAACTTTGCAACCTTAAAGTTATCAAATTTCTGAAATGGGAATTCTCAGACAATGCAAGTAAATGAGAGTTATCAAGATCAAGGGGCAATCTGAAATCAAGATTTTTCAAATTAGACTTGCTTAGATTCAAGAACTGAAGCAAACCCTCTCTGCTTCCACCATCATAAATTAGTAAAGAATTCAGAGAGAGAGAATTCTCAGCCAAAGTTAAGAGAAGAACATCAATTATGCTCCGACATGATCTTAACTCTAGTTCTTGAAGATTACTAGCTAACCTTAAAAACCTCGAAAATGATGAGTGATCTCCCACACTCTCGCAGCCCTCGAGCTGCAGTTTCTTTAAATTCTTGATATTTTTCCAAAGATAGCTAACCCCATAATCCCTACAAGAAATCCCAGATAAAGAAAGACTCTCCAAACTCAGTTCAACATCAAAAATTGGATCTTTCACGTCGCCGAGGTCGGAATCATCGGCTTCCGCTAAAGGGTTCGTGATAATTAAGGAAAGGCATCTCAAAGATTTGAAAGAAGATAACCATAGGAGAGAGAGAGGCCTCGAAACAGTAACAGCGATGGAAGAGAGATGAGCACAGGAGTTTGAGAGATTGTAGAGAGATAAAATAGAAACTGGGGGGCTCAAGAACCGGAGGTGGCGGAGGTTGGGGCAGGAAGCGGCGATGGCGAGGAGGATAGGGCGTTCGTCGCAGCCTCCGGCGGCGGTGGCGGAGAGGGAAGAGAGGAAGGGGTGCTGCCGGAGAAAGGTGGAGAGAGAATTGATGATGGTGGGGTTGTGCGGAGGGGGGAAGTTGAGGGAGAGAGAGGTCGTTGAGGAGCGGAGGAGGCAGCGCCACCGCCGGGAGACAAGGGCCACGGCTGCTGCGGCGGACGGCGGAAGATGGTGGAAGATTTCTTGGAGAAGCTCATCGCAGAAAACTGTATCCATTTTTCTGAAGTCTACTAATTTTCTCTTGAAAAAGTGCTGCTTTTTATTTGATTTTTTTTTTCTTTTTCTTGAAAGGGCATTTTATTTTATTTTTTAGTTGGTGATTGGTGGTGATAGTGACAACAAATATGCTTTAATTTACCTGCCACTCGTCTTTCTTTTAGGTTATTTATTTATTGTTCTAATTTTGGGTGTGGTTATTTATTTATTTTTTATGGTTTTGGTTGGCTAATGATTTTTCAGATTTTATAATTATTAATTTCAAGAATCAGGTTTTGTAATAATTGAATCATTTTTTATCTTTTGGATATTCGATGACGACGATGAGTAGTGGACGATTGGAGAGGTGCCCATCAAAACAAAGTTTTGAAATAATTGTGCAATTATTTGAGTTACCAAAAGTATAATTATGTCATTAAAACTCACTGTACAGAAAAAATAAACCACGCTGAAAAATTAAGCGTGATATATAAATATTATTTTACTATTTTTTGTTTGATCGAGAGTATTTGTGGTGTTGAATTCATATTTGCATGTGATATAGGGTATTTGTATTTTTGAGATAGTTGTTGACGATCGGAAATTTCGAATGATATCGATACTTTTTAGTTATGAAAATTAAACATAGGATAATAAAAATAATCGATTAACCGTATTACTATAATAAACGCTATGTGGATCGATTTCAACCTCAAGAAAAATGCCCCTTTTTCCTATGAGTATTTGCTGATGTATGGTATAAATTGTATGATAACATGTTTTTCTCTTGTTAGGAGTTTTGTGTGGATGAGATTTTTTTTGTAGTTCAAGTCTAATATCATAAGAGGAAGTACGACAAAGACATGATTTTGATTTCTAACCTTAATTTAATTTGTCCCGAATCTCTTAATATCGATAATATTTTCTTTATTTAAAAAAATTAGAGTATATATTGGGAAAATTCGTGGATACTAATAGACTATAGTTGAGAGAGAAAAAAAGAGAGGAAATTTTATTGTAATTAATTCCCTAACTAAAACATTATTGGAATTGAAAGTATATTAACACCTTAGAGCACCCATCATGGTGGACAAAAAAAAAAATGTTCACTATTATTTAATTGTTATTTATAAGTCCAAATGGTTAGGAGTTATTTTCCCACATTAGTGCCCACCACTCACACCCACCCGAGTGGCCAATCAACGTGCGCCACGTCAGCTCCCGTCTTTCTTTGCACTCCCACTGCCCATCACCCACACCCACCCACGGGTGCCATTGCCTAGCGCCCACCTACACCTTCGCCCATCTACCGCATTCTCCTTAGAGGCCCCACTGATGTTGGTGTTCTAAGGGTTACATTCGAACTTGAAAGTAGAAGTGTTCAATCAACCCAAAACAGCCAGGTTTGGCCCATAACCGAACCGTGATCAACGGTTTTTAAATCAGAATCACGGTCAATGGATCGGTTCCAATTCGAAACTATGTGTGGGACAGATTGGTTCCGATTCCAATGGCTAGGACCGTAAACCAGCAGTTTACTGGGAGTGCTAAAAAAGGATTACGTCATATTTTTCATTATCTCACAATTTCAGTTTAAACTTTAAAATCTCAAAAAAAAAAAAAAAAAAAAGAAGTGGCGAACTTAATCTGAAGTCCGACCACGGGTTTTCTGTTTCAACCGCCGCTGCCGGCTGGTCTCCGCCGCGGTCGCCGTCGTTCATCCTCCGCCACCTCCCCATGGCCGCGCTTCAGACGGCATTCCATCTACTCACTAACTTCAACGATCAGAATACTAACTCAATTCCGATATTTACCTCCAAAACCAGCCTAAAATTATGCAATTCAACCTTAGCTCAAACCCTACCTCCAAATCCAAATTCAGCCTATGCAGTTAGGCGCATGTCTGTTTCGCAAGCACTGAAGCACGACCGAGGAAATTGTATGGAGGAAAAGAATGAAAATGCACTCCACATATTTGTGAGATGGTTTGAGTCAGTTCGAGACATCTTCCCCGGCGGTCGTTGGTGGAATTTGAGAGCTTTCGAGCAAAATGGAGATTGGTCGTCAATTGCAGCGGAGCCGATGACTGTTTTGAAAGCTCTGAGAGAAATGTGGGCGCTGGTAGCTGATGAGAAATGGGTTTTGTACACAGCATTTGGCGCGTTAATTGTGACGGCGGTGAGAAGAGATTTTCTTTTTGAATTGTGTTTCATTAGTGTTTGAAGTAGTTGCTTCTATATTGATCGAGCTGTGTTCTTATATTGTTTCAAATTTTTCATTGCTTCAATTTAATGGTGTAGTTGGTTGACTGGTGAGTGTATTTGTTCATATTGAGTTTATGATTTTTGTAGTTGGAAATTTTGCACTTTCAAATGCTTTAGTAGCAGAGATTAAGAAATAAGAACATAGGTATATAGACGGTGCACATGCTCGTGGTGTAAAATATTAGAGAGAGAGAGAGAGAGAGAGAGAGAGAGAGAGAGAGAGAGAGAGAGAGAGAGAGAGATCTTGTATGCTCGTTTTTCCTAACGAGTTGTACTTCTGCAGGTATCTGAGATATCAATGCCAGGATTACTAGCATCATCAGTTTTTTCAGCTCAAAATAGTGAGATGTCGGTGTTCTACCAAAACTCATGGCTTCTAATTATATTGTGTTTCACATCAGGAATATGCAGGTTAGTTTACATCATTTTATTTGAGTTCCCCCCTCACTTATTCTGATTAATCTCGTTCCACATGTTCATCTTTTCTTCAAATGCAGTGGCTTGCGAAGTGGATGTTTTGCTGTTGCAAATACGATTTTGGTGCGTTTAACCATTTGTAATTTTTTGATCTATCTTTATAGGTCCTCGGTTGATATTTAAAGTTATATTTGATTGATACTTGCAGGTTAAGCGTCTTAGGGAAACTGTATATAGATCTCTTCTTCTTCAGGTCTGAATTTTATCAAGCTTATGCTTATTAGAGTATGCTGGTGCTCCTCATATCTCTTTTATATTGTTTCAATTTTAACATTTAGCTACAAATTAAATGTAGGACGTATCGTTTTTTGACACAGAAGCAGTTGGTGACCTGACTAGCCGGATTAATTCAGATTGCCAGCGGTTATCTCGTACTGTTGGAAATGATATACACTTGATCCTGCGCAATACTTTCCAGGTTTATATTCTAGTTAATAATATGTGCATATGCATTTTCTTATTTTCTTGTTGCTTCCTTGTCTTTGACTGACTGATAATTTTGCAGGGGATAGGTGCATTTATCACCTTGATGACTTTATCATGGCCTCTAGCACTGTCATCACTAGTCGTATGCGGTATTCTGTCTCTGATTTTTCTTATCTATGGGCAGTAAGTGTTGATCATTCCATAGCTATACCCCCGAGTCACATTGTATATGTTCTGTCGATTATTTGTTCTACACTCAACGATATCTTGAAGTTTCATATGTCGCATTAGAATTATGTTAGGTAGTCAGAGGGGGATAGGATATAGGAGTATAGTTTTGTGTTGCTTTTGTTGTAATAGCTAAGGAAAGTGCAATGGATAATTAAAAATTGTTGATGTTTAACTATACATTGAGCTATGTAGCACAAAGACAACATTTGCTACACATTAGACAACATTTGCTACACATTTGTGACTGAGACAAACTTTTATCTTGACTCCAAACTTAAGAGACAACTATTACCTACTATGTAAATCATCAACTAGCAGATTACATGTATAGAACACATTATGTTTTCATTTCTCAGTAATCCTAGTGTACCACATTTTGACTAATGCAGAAATCCGTAACTGTTGTTTTGACAGGTACCAGAAGAAAGCAGCATTGCTTGCCCAAAATTTTGTTGCTTCGTCCAGTGAAGTAATTAAAAAAACTGAAATATTTCAACATGCCTCTTCTTCTGCTAATCTTGTTTATATTGAGATTTTCCCTTTTTTTTCTTAAACATAAGGTTGCACAAGAGACATTATCTTTGATGAGAACTATCCGAGCATATGGCACAGAAAAAGAAGAACTTCAGAGGTAGTTAAAGTTTTGTTTAGAGTTTCATTGCTGAAACTAGAGGGCATAGTATGTTGGTATATTTCATTATTTTGTTTATCTGTTATAACAGCAGACTTTCTGCAAATTTTCTTTCAAGGTTTACGCAGTGGATCGAAAGATTAGCTTCAGTGGGCATGCGAGAAAGTGTGGCATATGGATTATGGACCCTTAGTTTCAGTACTCTTTACCGATCAACACAGGTACTGCTCTATATTCTGCATTCAATCCTATATTTTTGATGAATAGTGCTTGAACTTTGTAAGACTATATATACTTTTATTCTTTCATTTATATTTGATCTTTTATACCAATATGTCTTGTCTGGATGCCAAGTTATATTTTGCAGGTGTTAGCAGTTTTTTTGGGGGGAATGTCGATTTTGAGTGGCCATGTGTCTACGGAGCAACTGACCAAGTATGTTTTGTACTGTGAGTGGTTGATTTATGCTGCCTGGAGATTGCAAGACAGCATGTCGTCTTTAATGCAGTCGGTCGGAGCCTGTGAAAAGGTTTTTCAGTTGATGCATCTTCCACCGAGCAATGAATTCTCGTCGAAAGGCAAGAGAATTCTCTTGTATGATTTGCACATGTCATCTCCACATGTTAAACTCTCTCTTTCAGAATGATATTATGCTTTTTATTAGCAAAACTGCACATACTTGGATTACAATAGACCCTACTCTTTGCAGGAGTGAAATTGCAGAGACTGACGGGATGTGTCGACTTTGTGAACATATCATTTCACTACTCTTCGAGAAAGACGGTATATTTCAACGACATCAAAATATAGTTGAATTTGTACCAACAAGAGCCTAAACCCGTTTCTTGTATTTAATATATGAGCAGGTATCTATTCTGGAAAATGTGAACTTCTCCATAAAAGCTAATGAAGTGGTTGCAATAGTAAGGAATGCTCACATGTTGTTTATCATCATATAATTGTTAGTAATATTTGAAGCACCAATTCTAGTTTTACTCTGCAAAAGGTCGGTGCCAGTGGCAGCGGGAAAAGCAGTTTAATCAATCTCTTGCTGAGCCTCTATGAGCCTATCAATGGTGAGGTGAGCAATAAGTTTCTTCATCATTTTCTACTCCAGTTCTTCTTGTTGAAAAATCATCCCATCATTAGAATATAGTGGCATTTATGACCAATAGTTCTCCTATATTCAATCAGTGAGTTTTCAGTTGCATTTCATGCCAATAAAGTTCCTCACAAAACTCCACATCTCCAGATATTTGTCAATGGCATTCCTTTGAGAAAGATGGACGTGAGGTGGTTGAGAGAGAATATCGGATATGTCGGACAGGTCAGACTCGATCAAACTCTTATTTTGCAGAAAGTTGAAATCTTAGAGCTGTATTTGAACTATGGATATGAATGCAAAGAGTTGAAATCTTGTGTATGAACAATGAGCAGGAACCCCATCTGTTCCACATGGATATCAAGTCCAACATTAGCTACGGTTGCTCAAGAAGCATTACACAAGAAGAGATCGAATCTGCTGCGACGAATGCATACGCCCACGCATTCATCTCCGCCCTTCCTCACGGTTACGACACCATAGTTGATGATAATGTTTTAAGCGGAGGACAGAAGCAGCGGATAGCAATAGCAAGAGCCCTCCTCAGAGATCCCATTTTTCTTGTCTTTGATGAAGCAACCAGTGCTCTTGATGCAGAGAGTGAAGGCTATATCAAGGTGAGAGAGATTCTCTCTTTCTCTCTCTCTCTCTCTCACACACACACACATCTTCGTTGTTATCAGAATAGAGAAGCACTCCTGTACAGCTGGCCCGGCCCAATCCGACCAGCCTCGGTCAATATTGACCGTTCAACAGTCAATATTTGACCATTTTCTTTTACAAATTTCAATTTTTTTTTTCTTCGCTTTCGACTCCAATTTTAATTTATAGATAATGATTGTGACAACATTAATATTTCTTTACCTTCGGCTCCCCGCGCTTGACTCTTGAAAAAAATCAAAAAAAGAAAAAAGAAAAAAAATAATAATAAAAAGTCAACATCAAGGCGGATCGGGTCCAGTCGGGTCTGGCCGTACCGTACCGCGGGCTGTAGAGGAGTTTTTGTCTCAAAATAAACTAAAGTAATCTGTGAGTGCAGGAGATTCTTGAATCTTTGAAGAAGGATGCAGAGAGACGAAAGACCATCATCATAGTTGCACAGAGGTAAGTTTCTCTTTCCCAAGTAAAGTTTAGATGTGATAAGTTGTGCAAAGCAAAAACTGAGGTAAGTTGCGCAGGTTGTCTACGATAAAAGCTGCAGACAGAATCGTGGTACTGAAAGATGGGCAAATAGTTGAGGTAATTAAGGCATTTTGTCTTTATAAGAAATTAGTTGAGTGCTTCAAATATTCAAATTAAAAGATGTAATAATTTGAAGCTAGCTGTTATCTGCTGATTGATGCAGACGGGTACTTATTTGGAGCTCGTACACAGAAATGGAGTGTTTGCCCGATTATTCAAATTAACAGAAGCCGCTGCACCACCACCTTTTAACTAGCTTCAGAAACATGCATGGACTTATCCAAGTATGATTATTCATTCCTCAGGCAAGCTTAAGAGCTCTTTTCTTTGATTGAGATTTGTTCAAAATTAATCTTTATGTAAGCATATATAATTTCTTTTGCATATCCTCTCTAGTCTAATAGATAACATCCCATTTTTTTGGCACGGTTATTAAGAAGAACCGTCCCATTGATAACGTTCATTTCTTTTGGGCTCGGTTATTAAAGGAGACGGTTAAATAGAAAGAAGAGTTAGGTAAAGAGTTAATTATGTTCTTATTTAGAAACGGGACATTATTAATAGACAGACGAAAAAGGAAAATGAGATATTATTAATGGGACGGAGGGAGTACTATAAAATTACAAGTAAAGTAGAAAAATTACAGAAGAGAAAAATATATATATCTATATATATCAGAGCTGCTCCAATACTCGAGTGTTGAAGTCGCTGGGTTGTGGAACTTGTTCGTGAGGAAGCCCTTTAACTGCCTCTACGTCGTCGTTTTTTGACTCGTCATTTTTGGGTTTATTATCTTCATGTTCTTCGCCCTTGCTATTGCTGCTACCGCGTCTCTCTCCTCTCACCTCCTTGCTCTCTCTCTCATCATTCCCCAGTCTCTCCATGTCTGATGATGCTAAAATACTTTCTGATTTCTCCTTTTCTTTTGGTCTTGTTAGACTCAATATGTATGAGTGAGGAGGAATTCGCCTTTCATTTGTTTGTTGTTTCGGACACGTCTTACTGTCCTAGACACGTGGCCTTTTCAGTTTTAGATTCTAATGCCGACATAAGAATATTATTTAACTCACTTTGTCATGTGCTATTTATGGTGAATCATCAAAATATCTTGAACGTAACGTAAGCCATCTTTAGTTAATATTAATTGATTTTAATTAGAACTTATTTAATTAATTAACTAGTTGTGATTTAATAATTTTTATTTGAGATTAATTAATTTATTAAAATTAATAAACTTCAATTATTCATAATCTCTTTAATTATTTCTTAATTCTTTTTAACTACCCTTACAGTAAGGGTAGTTAAATTTTTGCACAACACGATTCGATTCGTCACAACTAAATTTTTGCACTATATAAAATAACAGATAATATACATAATTTGTTAAGCACGATAAGGAAAATAGTATATTTCACCCTGATCGATGTGATTAAATATTTGAGAAAAAGGGCAAAAGACCCCCCTCCAGAAAGGAAAAAAAAAAGTCCAATTGAAAATTATGTGTGTTTTTCAATAACCTTTGAATAAGTGCCTGTGTAGTACTCTAAGATTTAACAAATAAAACGGTACATCTGACATGTACTTATTGTCTAATGATACATATAAATATTACAGTATAAATAAATTAAAGAATTTTATTAATGAAAAAATAAATTGTACTCCTTCTGTCCCATTATTCTTGTCTTGTATTCCCTTTTGGGTTGTCCCGTTATTTTTGTCCTGTTTTCATAAAAGGAAATATGCTTCTCTCACAAAAAGTTATGGGCTCCACCACTTTCTATCTTTTTACCCTTTAAACACCATTCTTCTTAATACCCGTGCCCAAAAGAAATGAGACAACAATAATGGGACGGAGGAGTATATAAGTTTAATACTAGCAAACTATTTTTTATGGTCACAAATCACAATTATAAAACCGGACTCATTTCCTAAAAGAATCTTTTTCGCTTTTCCTTCTCCATTTTTTTTTTCTTCTCCAAAAAGCACTTTCCACATCCATAACTTTAACGTTTAAACCAGATTACTTTGCTAAATTTGCTACTTTTTAGTCTTTTTACACTTTTAAACCCCGAGCAATCAACTTTACTCAAAAAGTTTCAGAAAATAATACTGTAAAAAAAATATATACCCTACCCAATCAGCCGACGCCACGTGGCCCACTGTCGAGCCCATCTCTCCCCCCAAAAACCCTGCGCCAAAACCCTAAATCCCTCGTGTCTCCAAATTTCGAACGAATAATTCTTTCCCTCCCTCAAATTTTCCCTTTCTAAAACTTCATCAAACTCCCATTAATGTTTGATGTTTCCTCCTTCTGCCGAATTTTCACCTGAGAAACAGAAATATGTTTCCCTCCACTCCGTTTCTACTATCGCCACTCCTCTTCCTCATCATTCTCCACCATGCGACGTCGTTTTCAGCTTCCGGTCCCCACATTACCGACGTCAACATACTCCTGCCGCCCAAAATGACCCACCCCGTCGAGTACAGGCTTCAGGCCAGCGACGGTTGCTTCAAGTGGTACGTTGCGCTTCGTCAGTTGTACTCTTTCTCCTTTTTTTTGTAAATTTGTGAAGTTTTTGATTGTTTCTTGAACTTTTTAAGGTCATGGGATCATCATGATATACTGTCGTTGTTGCCGGAGTTCAATGCGAGCAGCCGTTGCTCGACGAGTGCTCGGTTGAGGTCCATTGCTCCCTACGGCGGCCGGAAGGAGACGGCCGTTTACGCCACCGATTTGAACAGTGGAATGGTGATTAGGTGCAAGGTCTATGTAGATACGATCTCTAGGATTAAGATATTCCATAACTCTGTCAAGCTTGATCTCGATGGCCTCGCTACTCTTCGAGTTCGAGCATTTGATACTGAAGGTAAGAATTACTGTTGTGGTAATTGCTTTGTAATGACTTACTGGTCTGTTGGAGAGATTTATGTTATTTTTCAGTTGACTTGTTTGACTTCAAGTTTCTGGTGACACCTCCCTAATTCTTTTTTCGCCTTTCCATGTAGAAAGTTTAGTATGTTTGTTTGGAGTTCGAGTTTATGTTGTGCTGGAAAAATTAATAATATTGTAGTTTCTGTGCTCGTTGGTGCTCTGTGATCTATGTAAAGTCCACTTGTAGTCTTGCTGATATAGAAATGTCGAACAAAGGAACTAGTAGCAATGCAGGAGGGCATGCTTGCTGCAGTAATTAGAATGAGTAGTTTGGATTTGATAGAATCCAACTGTTAAATGTCTGAATTGGGATGGAGGCTTGAAATGTTTTCAATAGATATGTGTAAATCAAATGGCTCCTTGCATACTGTGTATCTGTTTTTTGTGCACATGTTCGTTTTTAAAACTGCTAAATAGAATAGTTTATGCTATACAGATTCGAAGATGTAGAAAAGAGTGGGTTGTATGCTTCCTGTAGATAATGGGAAAGGGCCATCCATATTGATGTAATATGAGATTAACTGAGATTCATTTATATAAGCAGGTTTGGTGCACTTTTTTGGTTTGTCGTTTCCTGGAACCTTCTTGTTATGCATGTCCTCTTTGCTGTTTTTCAGATATTGTAAGAAACTTATTTTTTCTGATATCTGTTATGTTATGAGTTTTTGCTGCAAAAAGAAACTGTAATGCTGCGACTTGTATTATGTTCTCTATGATTGTGTTTTGTGTATTTCCTACTTTTAATATTCGTATCTGTTTCTATCTTTCCCCTGATTGTTATCCCTTGTGCTGTTGTTTTGCAGACAATGTCTTCTCCTCCCTGGTGGGCCTGCAATTCATGTGGCAGTTGATGCCTGAAACCCATGGATCGCCTCATAGCCTCATTCATGTTCCTCTTAAGGATTCTCCATTGAGTGATTGCAGTGGCTTTTGTGGCGACTTGGATATTCAAGTAAATCTTGAAGAAAGTGGTGTTTTTTCAGATTTTTATGTAGTGAAAGGCACTGAAATTGGCCATGAGATCGTTTCCGTGAGTTTGCTGGAACCATCAGTGGGGCACTTGGCGGATAATATTGTTTTGACTGTGGCAGAAGCAATGTCTCTAGATCCTCCATCACCCGTGCATGTCCTTATTGGTGCTGTTGTTCATTATACTCTTAAAGTCATTCGTAGCAATATTCCACATGTAGTAAGTTTACCATCCCCATTCCATCAATGGTCCGCTTTGAACTCTTCGGTGGCTAAGGTGGATAGAGCTATGGGTACAGTTCATGCATTGAACTTGGGGGTTACATCAGTTGCTGTTGAAGACACCAGGGTCGTAGGACACATGCAAATATCATCTCTTCATGTTGTCTTACCAGATAATTTGTTGTTATTTATGTCACCTCTCTATTCTTCTGGTGAACATATTGAGGATATTGAGCCCATTCCCTCCGTGTCTCGTTGGTATGTAGTGGCTGGCCGTTCTTATCTGATTCTTGTTAAGGTCTTCTCGCCAGGACCTGGAGCACAAGAAATTTTTATAACAGAAAGTGATGCCATAAAGTTGCATGGTGACCAAGATGAGTTCTGGAATATTCTCCCTCTTTCGGAAGGTGTTACTGCTAAGAGTAATTATAGAATCTTAGATGCTAAATCATATGGGTTGGGAAAGATCACAGCAACTTTGACTTACCACACCGGGCATGATGTAAAGAAAGAAGTTCTCAAGGTTGTTCAAGAAGTCATGGTATGCGATCAAGTTAAGTTTGTTAAGGAAGGAGACAGTAGTGTTTCCGACAAAATTCTCCTCCCATGGGTCCCTGGTGTCTATCAGGAGCTGGAGCTTAGAGCAATTGGAGGTTGCTCGATGTCTTCCAGTGACTACAAGTGGTTTTCTTCCGACATGTCTATTGCTTCTGTATCTGTCTCTGGGATTGTCCAGGCGAAGAAGCCTGGGAAAGCAACTATTAGAGCTGTGTCCATCTTTGATTCACTGAATTATGATGAGGTGGTTATTGAAGTTTCTGTTCCCCATTCAATGGTTTTGTTGCCTAACTTTCCAGTGGAAGCACCTGTCGGCTCACATCTTCAAGCATCTGTTACATTGAGAGCGTCAACTGGTGCATATTTCGATGCATGTGATGCTTTCAGGTCCTTCATCAAATGGAAAACCGAGAGCGACTCTTTCATAATTGTCAATACAACTACGGAAGTGTTTGTTGCAGACATAAAAGAAGCTGTTGATGGTCCTCCATGTTCATGGACCAACATATATGCTGCAAGTTCTGGTCGAACTGTGGTGCATGCAGCACTGACTAGGGATAATCAACTATCAGACCATGCTGGTAGGGAACCTATTGTATTGAAAGCATCCTCGCTTATTGCTGCATTTTTACCTCTTATCGTTCACCAGGCAAGTGACGGGAACCAGTTTGGTGGTTATCAGTTTGATTGGATTCATGCTGAATCTCAAAATCAGCTGAGCAGTTTGGATTATCTGTATCTTGTGCCTGGCACTCACTTGGATGTAATGCTTCGTGGGGGACCCGAAAGATGGGGCAAGGGTGTTGAGTTTATTGAGAATGTTAAAGTGTTGGCTGAACAGGATGCTCTTGTAAAAGATTCGATTTCCATCCATCAAATGTCAACCAGCTATGGGAATCCATACAGAATCGGATGTGATAGCTTGGGAACTTTTCGACTTATTTTCAGACGTGGAAACTTAATGGGAGAGGATCATTATTTACCTGTTGTATCTGAAGTGCATTTGTTGCTTATGTGCAGCTTTCCATCTTCAATTGTAATAATAGCTGATGAAGCTCTGAATATGCCTCTAGCTATACAGTCTGCAGCTCAGGCAGAACGCTTGCCTGGCAGAATTCGCTCCTCCCCAATTAAAGTAGCCAATGGACGCAGAATACGAGTATCAGCTGTTGGTCTTAGTGATTCTGGCAAAGCTTTTGCAAATTCTTCTTCCATCTTTTTAAGTTGGGAATTGGCAGAATGTGAAGGATTGGCTCTCTTGGACGACACTGAAAGTTTAGCGGCATATTCGAGCTGGGAAAGGTTTTTGATCCTGCAAAATACATCTGGGCTCTGCACTGTACGCTCCACCGCTGTTAGCTTTGATTCTCTGGGCCATATCGATTTTTCTGCTAAGTTTGAAACTTCTAAAAAGCCTCTTACAGATGCAATCCAGCTGCAACTTGTTTCTACTCTTAGTCTCAGTCCAGAGTTCAGCTTGTTGTATTTCAGTCCTGAAGCTAAGTTGAATATCTCTATAAGTGGAGGGAGCTGTTTTCTGGACACATTGGTAAATGACACTCATGTTGTCGAAGTAATACAACAAATTTCAGAATATGATTGTTCACAACTAACGCTGGCTCCTAAAAGCCTAGGATCTGCACTTGTAACGGTTCAGGATGTTGGGCTAGTTCCTCCTCTTTCTGCATCCTCCACTGTCCAAGTTGCAGAGATGGATTGGATCAAGATTATGACTGGAGAACATATAAGCATTGAGTTGGGAAGTTTGCAGTCTGTAAATTTTTTGGTTGGGGTTGGTGACGGGCGTACTTTTGACCCTTCTCAGTACATTTACATGAAAATCAGTGTCCACATTGAGGAATATATAGTTGATGTTGTGGAGAGTTACGACTTTCCATTAGCTGCTGATAGATATGTACGTGGGCCGACTTTCACGTTGCAAGGCACACATCTTGGAGTGACAACAATATATCTTCGTGCTACCCAACATTCTGGACATGAAATCACTAGCCAGCCGCTTAAGGTGGAAGTATATGCTCCACCCAGAGTATATCCCAGTGATATATTTCTCGTACCAGGTGCTTCATATGTGCTTACAGTCAGAGGAGGCCCTAAAATTGGTTCACACATTCAGTTTTCCAGTTTGAATGATCAAACAGCTGAAATTCACAAGTTCTCAGGGCGACTATCGGCAATTTCACCAGGAAACAGCACTCTTGTTGCCACAATTTATAGTGGAGGTGATATCATGCTTTGTAGAGCATACGGTATAGTTAAAGTTGGAATTCCTTCATCAGCAGTTTTAAATGTCCAGAGTGAATTACTCGCTGTTGACCGCAGGATGCCGATATATCCTTCTCTCTCTGAGGGCAATTTGTTTTCTTTTTATGAGCTCTGCAACAATTTTAGGTGGACTGTGGAAGACAAAGATGTGTTGGATTTTCAAGGCAACGGTAGTTTGAAAACATCCCTAAATGAGCTAGACCTTAGCTTTATTCAAGGTGTTCGCGGAATCTCAGCTGGCAAGACAAAAGTTGCAGTTTCGTTCTCATGCAGTTTCAAGAATTCCAAGTCAATGTTCTACTCAGCATCTGTATCAGTATCGGTGGTCCCTGATCTTCCACTTGCTCTTGGATCACCAATAACTTGGATCCTTCCGTCTTACTATACCTCTTCAGATCTTTTACCTTTATCTTCGCACTACTACAGTAAAGGGGGCTCGTTGAGTGATAAAGGCATTGCTTATTCCTTGTTAGGACAGGGGAAAAGGAAATTTGATGAGGTACGTGACGATGATGTATATATTGACGGTGCTAAAATTATTACTAAGGACTCCGGGAATGTTGCATGCATCCTAGCAAAAGACAAGGCAACAGGAAGAACTGAAGTTGCATCCTGTGTGAGGGTTGCTGAGTTGGATCAAATCAGAACGGCGGATGAGTTTCCAGTTCACATGGTTGCTTTAGATGCTGAACACGGCCTTCCAATCAGGTATCACGATGTTCTTGGAAATCCTTTCCACGAGGCACATAACATCACACTGTTTGAAGTGGAAACAAACTATCCTCATATTGTGTCTATTGATGAATATGATGGTCATGGCACTATCCATCTTCGTGCAAAAGGTGAAGGATTAGCTCTGGTTCGAATCTCTTTTGTCAATAATCCTCGGAAAGAAGTATATACTGTGATCTCTGTTGGTCCTCAGTTGTACCCTCAGAATCCTGTCATTCACCAAGGTACAAGTCTTAACTTCGACGTAAAAGGTTTGGGTGATTCAGCATCTGGTCAGTGGTTCAGTTCCAATGAGAGTATTGTGTCTGTTGAGAGACTATCTGGAAAAGCTGAAGCAATTGGAGAAGGTACAACCCTAGTTCACTTTGAGAGTACAAGTTCGAGTTTCAAGATTCAGACGACGGTCACTGTGTTGAGAGGGAGCATCGTGTCCGTTGATGCTCCCGGTGAGCTGCTAACGAATGTGCCATTTCCAGCGAAAGGATATGCTTTCTCTGTGAAATTTAGTGATGAAGTTTCTGGGAAGAAGAATAAGATGCTGCTCTTGTTTGATTGCTCCGTTACACCACCAAAAATCGGGTTTGCTAAGCCGTGGAAGGATCCCGACACCGGCAGCACACACTGCCTCTTCTTCCCTCACTCACCTCAACATTTAGCCTCCGATTTGCCACATCAGGTTCTTGTCTCTGTTCGAGCTTCACTCATGGAAGATCATCACATTTCCGGCTCTGCATCTGCTCTCTTTGTGGGAGGATTTGCTCTCGAAACTGACGTGAAGAACTCACTGCATCTGAACCTGACTCGAGACTCCAACAAGAGTGTCGTAACCCTAACCGGGAACACCAACGTCGAGCTCAGCTGGCTAGACCGGGAACACCTGATTGTCAGGCCCATCCACGGGGGCGATCCTGCTGTAGCAAAGTACGAGGTGAGTGCTCGTGGGCCCGCCAGAATCCGAGACCAGCTCGTCTTCTCGCTCCCGGCAACTGGCCAGAGAGTTGAGGTCAGTGTTATCTATGATCCTGATGAGAGAGAAGCAGCCACTAAACCAGCAAACATGACTTTCTGGGCTGGTATATCTGCTCTCCTCTTTCTACTGATATTCATAGTGGCTTTTGGCATATGTTACCTCGATAGACCCGATCGATCACCTCCGGCTGTCTCCGGCAGTCCGGGCATTGCAGCGCCCGCCACACCCGAGCGCAGCAGTCCGGCCATCGTCAACGAGCAGTCGCCCCGGACGCCGCAGCCGTTCATCGACTACGTTAGGAGGACTATAGATGAGACACCGTATTACAGGCAAGATTTTAGGAGGAGGGCTAATCCTCAAAATACATTCTAGATTCTTGCATTTGTATTCTAACATGTAAGAAGAAATGTTTTGGTGTATGTCTGTAGACATTCATGTAATATTAGTGTATTTCAAGTTCTTGTTGGTGGGAAATTTGTGAATTTAATTTGTTTCCTGATGAATGTGATAATTATTTTGTTAATTACTTGTATTAAATTATCGATAATAATTTAATTTTTCTTACGTTTAATTAGGGAGTTTACCAGAATATGTAAGGTGAAAATTGAACAAAGTTGAACTTCCAGCCTAATATCAAAGGTATAAAATAAAAATAAAATCCGCTATAACGATTAATCAAAAATTGAATCGGGGTTAAGTTAACCATAAAAAAAAAAAAGGAAGGTTTGAATTTTTTATAATTCACAGCATGACCAAAATTTATATCTTACTTTACTAATTTCAGTTGTTTTTTAGTGATGAATTTTCTGTATATGCAAGACGATAACTGTGTAATAGGTGTAATTCGCAGATACATCAAATTCAAATTCATGTTATTTTATAGTTGCTTGTATTATAAACCATGATCCTGCTTCATCTGCATTTTATTGATTCAAAAAAGAGTTTTATTGTCCTCTTCACCGTCACCGGCCTCCTGCTGCTGAGCTCCGCTGTTGTTCACGTCGCCGGAGTCCAATGAAGAAGAAGAAGAAACCGCTGCTGCTGAGCTCCGCCGCTGGTCAGGCCTATATATATATATATATTATTGGAGAGGTGTCCTTTTAATATTTTAGTTTAATTTTTATTTATTATTTCCTTTTTGGCTTTTGTCCTTTGCATTCCTTTTTCAGATAGGTGGGACCTTTTCTATTCCTTTTCGGGATATGATTTGTTTTTAGGATTAATTATAAATACTTCCAACTAATGTCAGACGACTTTGATATTACGCCCGAGATTCCTCTCTCTCTCTAGATCTCTCTATTGGCGTAGGATGGAGAGGCTTGGGTGGTGTTGGAGGAATGTAGGGGCACTCCCGCGGCGGCGGAGCTCGTGGGTATCCCTGTGAATACAATTTGCCATTTGGAGGGTTCCGACCACCTATTGGTGGTGGAGACAGGTTTCGGCGGATGGGCGGTTTCCGACCGATGTTCGGAAGCGGTGGAGATGGTGGAGGAATGACTCATGGGTATGCCGGTCAATATGAACGGTTCAGACCGCAAGTTGGTGGCGGAGACTGGTTTGGGCCTTTGGGTAGTTTCCGACCAATGGGTGGAGCTGGTGTTGGTGGTGGGGCTCCACCCCCTCTCGCGGGCAAACGCAGATACTCTGATTCTTATTGAATGTATATATGTAATATATTTGTACTTTTGTTTATGATCTAATGTCCCTGCGTGCACATTTCTGATTTTATTTATTTTTCCCCCTTTTTTGGGGCTTAAATTGTTTTAGAAAATTTCTGATTTTATTTATTTTTTTCCCCTTTTAATGTCCATGCGTGCACATTTCTGATTTTATTTATTTTTTTCCCCCTTTTTTGGGCTTAAATTGTTTTAGAAAATTAGAATGAAATGAAGAAATGGAACAGTGAGGAAGAAGCTAGTGGATTGTGTTACTTGTGTATAAATGGGATAGTGGATTGAGAGTAAGAGAGAAACGCAGAGAAAGAGATGGTGGGTGCTTTTATGGTGTAACGAGGATGCGAAAAATACCCGTCATTCCTTTCTCCTATTCCGATATAATGGGATTATTTTGTTTCCATTTTTAATGTGATTTTATATATTTTAATTCCATATTGTAATGATATATATTTTATATATCATTTGTATCTGAAAATTCCATCTTGTAATAACATTTTCCTTTCATATGATAATGTACATTATGTCATGCATCTACGTGACTTTCGTTATATATAAAACGAAGTTGAAGTAGTATAATGCAAATTTTAATTGACTAGCACAAATATGTGCATTCGCATAAAAAAATAATGGTTAATATTATGTATTTTATTTCAGTTTTGATCATATTGTTGATTTTTTTTTTAAAAATAGTTCATATGAATGAATGAGATCAAACATGCACCACTATTTATACTTAAACTACTTAAATCAATGATTAAGATCTTTCTAACACATATTTGATCCAACAACAATAATTAACTATCCATAAAATTCCATATATATATTATTTCAATATTCTAGATGTATATATGTATATAAATATTTATAAGATTATTCTAAATTTAATTTCTAAAACTTGAGTTTTTTTTTGGTAACTCAATTCAAAGGTCAACTTTACAGATTTTCACAAATTATTATTTTTAATTTCAATTTTTAAATCTAAAAATTATTTTTTTTTTAATTCTTGTCTGTCATGAAGTAGATTAAAATCTTAAAAAAAATAAAATGAAAATTTTGTAAGAATGGTTATAAACTTACAATATTTAGACAACTAAAGTTTAAAAACTAAAAATATCAAAGACAAAATAATTAATACTCGATAATTATAAGAGATATTAAGTATTATATCAACAAATTTTTAATATATAAGTTTTTACCAACATTATTACATAATTATATTATTAGTCTTATATTCTGTGCTTACAAGGAATAGTTGTATCATAGAATCGTTATAGTTAGATAATACAGTTATAATTAAGGCTGTCAATTTAGGCCCGGCCCGGCCCGATTTCGGGCCGGGCTGGGCTATTCATTTCCTGGCCCGGTGAATTTTCGGGCCGGGCCGGCCAGGCCCGGTAAAAAATACACTATAATTTATATTTCGGGCCGGGCTGGGCTACCCAATTTCAGGCCCGGTGAATTTTCGGGCCGGGCCGGGCCGGCCCAATTTTTCCCAAAAGCCCGGCGAGCTCGGGCCGGGCCAGCCCGGCCCGGTAATTTGCCAGCTCTAGTTATAATACTAAGATAATTACTAATAAAAAAATATAAATGTTTATAGAGATAGCTCGTATAATTTCTTACAAATAAATTTATATTGTTCTTAATTTTTTTTATAAGATATTGTCCTGAAATTAAGTATCAATTTATTTCTGTATGATCCGTTCGGGCAATATTATAATTTAATATTAAATATATTATAAAATTAAAAAATTAGCAATAATTATCTTATCATAACTCTTGATCAATATCCAAAGCAAATATAAATAATTGATATGTAATAGGTAAAAAATAGAATTAAAACCGGAATGTTATGATCATGTAAAGTTTCATACTAATGTTTAGATAAAATACATTTTTATTTTTTTAATTCTCTTACACACACACACTTTTTGTTTTCATTCCTTTTCATATTATCTTTTTGTTTTTATTTAATCATTTAATATGCATCCATTTATTTTTTCATTTTTTAGGATTTTAGTAAACTAAAAATTTAAGCCTAAGAAATTTATCATAAATACAATCAAAAAAAATTATTCAAATTCATTAAGCAACAAATTAATGGAATGAGATTCATCCAAACATGGGCTGAAATTTTTTACATCAATCACATTAGTTAAAGAAACAAATTACTCCCTTCGTCCCGCTCATATTGTCATGTTACTGTTCGGCATGTAGATTAAGAATGAGGGTAAAAAGATAGAAAGTGGGTAGGTTCCATGACTTTTAAAGGGTTTTGAAATGTTAATTCTTTCCGTATTTGGAACAAGACAATTTGAATGAGACAACCCAGTAAGAAAAAGAAATAATATGAGCGGGACGAAGGGAGTATTAGATAAGTTTGATGTAATTGCCCTAGCTATATCACTTTGATGTAATGTCGTCCCTAGCCATTCAATTTCTATTTTAATTTTTATTTGTGTCAATTCCTCAAAAAAAATTTGACAAATTAAGCAACTAATTAATTAAATGGGATTCATCTATAGATGAGCCCTAAACTTTTACGTCAATTATAATATTAGGGAAGAAATAAGTTATTGATAAGGTAAGTTTGATTTCCATGAATGAATATATCTACTATAACTAAAATATATAATATTATGTTATACTATTACTTTATCGCCCTTTAATTTAGATATATAATAAGAATATTATAGACAAATCAAATTTTGTAAAACAAAGCTCTTTTTATATAAGTATAGATTATTGCCCTTTAATTTAGATATATAATAAGGATATTATAGGCAAATCAAATTTTTTAAAATAAGGCTCTTTTTATATAACTATAGATTTTGGAACTTCTATTGCTCAAAGATTCTCAATTGGAGGCTTAATTGATGGTCAATAGATATCTTGCAGATAGCTATGAATATCCTAATGGCAAAGTTGAAGTTTTAGAACGCAGTTGTGGGGATTTCATTGAAACTAGCTATGTCAAGGGAGTCATCTTCAACAAACCAGGACTTGTTGCTGCTGTTGGGGGTAATACATCTATAATTATAATTTATCAATAATTAATTTATTTCAATCATCCTCTAATCCCTTATTAATTGTTGTTGTTGAGGTAATTTCTCATTTTATTAATTAATTAGATAATACCTAGCTAGCTAATTTCTCATTTTAGAATTAATTTAACAGTATATGTACCTGCATGCATGGTTATTGTTTTTGTATATATAGAAATCCCAGATGAGCTGAAAATTGACGGTGCCGGGAGATCCCGTTCAACGTCGAAAGGTACGTTTTTAAAAAATAAATAAAATACGAGGAGAATTTCACAATTTAATTACTACAAATTTTCGAAACATGACACTTATTAGAAGACAAGAATAAAATCAAAATAAGACACTTGTGTAAAGACGGAGCCGAGGGAGTAATTCCCTAGGCAAAAACTTGGATATATATAAATTAGTGGCTTAAATGGAATTCTTCTTTGAATGATTAGAGGGGAAGGCCTTATGCATGGGGCAAAAGCTTCTTGGATTAATTGTGTTCCCATTCTCATTTCTCAAGGTTTGGCACTGAACCAAATACTTTCTTCGGCCTAATAATCGAAGAATGATAGCAGGGTGCCTATGTCCTCATTACTCTCACCATCACCCTTTATCTCTACCTTCATCCCATTCACATTTCACAAAGTCTGGTTCTGGTTCTACTCATGACTTGTCTGTTGCTCACTTGGAACTTCGAATTTTTCTGCATTCAAAACATCATACATAAGGAACAGTTCGAAGAGTGAAGCAAGCCTCAAAGTTAATATGGGAAAGACTTTATCAAGATCATACCCTCATTGCAGCAGTCCATTTCCCACCAATACAATGCATCAACTTCTTCCAGCACCTTGTAACAGTCAATCCTCATGATTTCAGGGGGGCAAGGCCTAATATATGAAGCAAGCGCCTCTTCACGTAGCAGTGCAGACTCATCGTCTGGTACTCAACCAAAAATTCATTGGAGACCGACCGATCAAAATCTCATAAACCGAAAACCGAACCGATCAAAAAATCTAAAACCGAAACCGACCGATTTCACCCTTTGGACCGAACCGAAACCGAACCGAAAAATTCGGTCGGTTCGGTCGGTTATATGAAAAAACCGACAGTTATAAAAAAAATATATTTATATTTATATTATTATATAATTATTATATAATTATATTATATATTTATAATTATATTATATATATTATATATGTTCGGTCGGTTCGGTGCCCGGCCGATGAAATTTTACGGAACCTGAACCGAAACAGAAAACCGAATTTTTGCAAATGGATGGACCGAACCGAAAACCGACTAACATAAAAACCGAACCGAACCGACCAAAACCCTTCGGTTCGGTCGGTTTTTTCGGTTCGGTTCGGCCCGTGCACACCCCTATATCTACCTGCAACCAAAACGACAATAAAGTAGAGAACAAGAAATTATTAAGCACCAGCAAGAGAAAGAGAAAAAGATTTACATTACTCACCTTAAGATCTGCAAACCATTGGCCATCAATCCATTCTTGATGAGGCCTCTGATTCAGTTGACGACTTGCTCTGCATTCATAGATTTTTTAAATTATTTAGGAAATATGGTAGAATTGGCAAAAGAGAGTGGTACATTTTCCTCTTAAACATCAGCAGCAACTATACACACCTTGATGCACCCGATTTTCGGAAGATGAGTAAATCTCCATCACCTATATATGAATAGCTCAAACCCAACCAAAACTAATGCTTAAAGATCATAACACATATGCTCCACAGAAAAAAGGATTCAGAATTTTTTTTAGGAAACTTGAGAAAACTGACAAGAATTTTACATGTTAATTTATCGATCAACTCAAACATTTTTCCTATTATATATCATCATTGCTTTTATCCACTACAGAATTCCTCTGTTTGAAGAAGGAAAACTCTTCGGAAAGCTCTGAATCAACTCACTTAAAATCAAACAATATGAAAATGGAAAGAACAAGCAAATACTAACATAACAGTAAAGAATAATCAGCCAGTTATATTCAATAAACACAGCAATCAATCACATTACGAGCTTAAGGAATCGCGCGCGCACACGCACGCACAAATACCTTCGAAGTCCTATGTGGTGCTCTCTTTTTTCAGCATTCTTATTTATCTTTAATTCTCATTTTGAGGATTTTTATTTATTTATTCTATTATATGTATATTTAATACTCCATCCGTCTCATTCAATATATGCTAATTCTTTTCCACACAAAGACTAAAAAGAAGGGAATTAGGTATAATAAAGTACTCCCCCGTCTCCCAAAAGTGTGGTCCAATTAATATTTTATACCTCACATATAATTAAATTTGGACCACACTTTTGGGGGACGGATGAAGTATTAATAAAGCAATTTTTTAGTTAATAAAGTGTTTTTTAGTCAATAAAGTGCTAATAAAGTACCTTTTTAGCATAAAACATATATATAGAGAGAATATGTACTTTTCAAAATACACAAGTAAATAAAGAAATATTTAGATAAACGAATTGAAAGTTTGGATTATTCAAATCATATACAGTTCCATTTCAAATGTTGTATACAAGGAAGTTCAAAATGTTCCTTTGAATTTCCATGTCTATATTATTTTTATTGATAATTGGGTTAATACTATTTTAATAAAGACAAGATGATAAAGTGTAGAGAAATGGTGTGAAAGAAATAAATTTTCAAAGTATATATAATTATAGATATACATATGATGTAATTAAATAAAAAAATAATGTTTTAAGCCTAAAACCGCGAGTTAATTATATAAACCGTCAATTTGCCGATTTTATTGATTTGTCGATTAACCGCCGGTTCCAATTACGGCCAGCAATAGTTGACCACACAATTTCGATTACAAAATCGGGGCGAACTGCCGGTCCATAAAAAATGAGCAGGTCTAGTCGTAGGGTCAGTGTCTTGATTAGCACACCCAAGTGTGCCTTTTTCGTAATTTGTGTGCGAAAGAATATTTTACTTTTAAATTTATCAGCGGCGCTCCACCGCTCAATCTAGGGTTTTTAAACTACTCTCTTATCACTACTATGTGCTGTAAATATAATTATTGTGAAAAATATTATGAAATAGTTAGAAGAATGACATAAATTTGGACAGCAAAAATAACTACTTACCAATCAATGTAATCAATAAACTCATTGTGGCCTTATAAATTGTATTCAAGTATCCATCTAACAAAAAATTGTACAATATTTAAGGATTTTTAAAAATATAATTCGAAATCCAACTGAAATTTATGAATTTGTATTTTAATCCCTTGTATAATAAATTGTTAGTATCTAAAAAAAACCTAAATTTGTAGACTTTTTCAACAACTAATAACATTTATAGATAAGGATGCAATCCTATTATCAGGGGAAAAAAGCCTTTAAAAAAAAGAACGAAAAATAAAAGCATTTAATAAGATAGCCAGGTAAATAAAAAATATATATGACTTAGGTGGACGCCCACCGCAATAATAAATTTTATAGGATACCTAACCTCATATCCTCACTTCTCTCATCCTTTGGTTTGGCATCTTTTTTCTCATTCTCTCTCAAACTGGGAAGAAAGCAAACAAGATCTGCCCTGAGTTTATGGATGAGTATTCAATTTAAATTCACATGAATAATTTTCTTTCAATTTTGATGTGTTTAATGATCTATGATTGTAATATCTTATAGATCTATGTTCTAATATCTTGTTTTCTTTTTTCAGGACTCTATGAATTTTCAAATTCAATTTACATGAATCTTAATCCTTTCAATTTCAATTTAACAAAAAGTTTTTTTTTTTTTGGGGAGTAAATTTAACAAAAAGTTCATTCCTTTGAATTCCAATCTACATTTACAGCGTATAATGAATCTTATATACCTCTTTCTGCTCTGTGTTCCTGCTCTGTGTACATTGATTTATTTTCAATTCAATTTAGATGAATTTTTATTGAATTGGTATAATTCTTGTTTTATTTACCAATCTCCATTCCACTCACCTTTACACGAATTTTGGATTCTTTTTTTTTATGATATCAATTTCGATTTATATGAACTTTATTCATCATTCTTGCTCTGTGTTCATTGATTCATTTTCAATTCAATTTAGATGAATTTTTATTTAATTGGTTTAATTCTTGTTTTATTTATCAATCTCCATTCCACTCACCTTTACACGAATTTTGGATTCTTTTTTTTATGATATCAATTTCGATTTATATGAACTTTATTCATCATTCTTGCTCTGTGTTCATTGATTCATTTTCAATTCAAGATAGATGATTTTTTATTTAATTGGCTTCATTCTTTTTTTATTTATCAATCTCCATTCCACTCAACTTTACACCAATTTTTGATCCTTATTTTATGATATCAATTTCGATTTATATGAACTTTATTCATCATTCTTGCTCTGTGTTCATTGATTTATTTTCAATTCAATTTAGATGAAATTCAATTTCATAAGTTTAATTATTTTTTTAATCAATATCCATTCCACGCAAATTTACACCATTTATGTGTATATTGATGGATAATTTATTTTAGAATTCTTATCATTTGTACACATTTTTTTGTTTATAGCTTTGCGTTTTTACTCTTTAACACTTTATAATTTTGTTAACTAAGCCCTAAATTAACCAATTAAGACAGATTTTGCACCAACGAAGTCTACTTAATTCTTGTAGTTTCAGTTGTTTTCTTTAATTGCTTCAGGAAGTAAAATTCTAGATGTTAACTACTAAGCTTAAACA
Organism: Agastache rugosa; assembly: GCA_031470985.1. Lineage (NCBI taxonomy): Eukaryota > Viridiplantae > Streptophyta > Magnoliopsida > Lamiales > Lamiaceae > Agastache > Agastache rugosa. The sequence continues at coordinate 858,254 of CM062606.1, forward strand.
TGAATTTTTCATCCGGAACTTAAACATTGTATACAAAGCAAATTAGGAAGGAAACCCTAGACATTTAGGCGACATTTTCGCAGAAGCCATAGGCGTCAATTTCGCCACAATGCGAGGAGGAAACCAAGGAGGAGACCACCCAGAACGAAACCCACGAAAGCGGACTGCATCAGGCAGTCAGCTTCCGCCACAATATCGACGATGCACCGATGATGCTTCCGCAAGCCAGGTAATCATATGTGTTCTGGTTCTTTCGCTTCTTTGCGCTCAATTTCAAGAAATTAAAAAATCGCAATATTTTGTATGTACATTTGGGATTGCAAGGATTTTGTCAATATTGGGGATAGGATTTAGAAATGCGTTGAAATCTTGTGCGCAAAATGGTCAGTATAAGAATTTTATATTTTAGGGTTGAGAATGACAATGAGAAGCTTCGATTTGGGTCGATCCCCTGAAAAATTTAGGGTTTATCACAGATTTTATCTCCAATTTGGAAGAATAGTACACCCAATCCCCTGAAAATTTTAGGGTTTATCTGGACAATCATATTATTTAGGGTTCACTTTTCTTCTGTAGCAATTACTTTTTATGTCTACTCAGTTTGACAAGATTGAATTTCGTGTCTACTCAGTTTATTTGTTTTATGTCTATCATATACAACTGCTGACTTTTGTTGGATACAGCTCACATAAACACAATTCAACTGAGTCACTAAGCAATTTTAGAAAGATGTGATAGAACTCTTGAATCATGACTTAATTTGTTCATGACTTGTGGATTGCTTCATTCTTCGTATGTAGGTTCATCATGTCGAACAGCCCCTACTGCCCTGGCCAGTTCGGTGGACACCTGATGACCCGCCGAATCTATTGGTTTATCAATATACTCAACTGGTGCAGCAGGCAGTGTATCAGCGGGTGCATCAACTGGTGAATGAGCTGCCGCAGCAGTTGCAGCAGCATGTGCTGCATTGCGTAAGTTTTAAAGCTTTAAAGCTGTTAAGCGTGATATGATGTCTGTTTGTCGAGTGATGTTAACATTTATGACTTTCGTATTGGTTCTTTATCCGTTGCAGTTCCGTTCATGGCTTCGGTGGTTGCCAAAGGTGCAGCCACAGTCAGCGGTGGTGCAGCTTGATCGAGATGATGAGATGATTGTGTATCAGCTGATACGTCAAGTGGTGGCGCAGAAGCTGCACCCAGACTTGCAGAACCTAGTCCTATTATATATAGCGTTGATGCCGTGGGTGCCGTCGGGGGTTGATCAACACCCAACATTGGGGCTGTTGGATCAGGTTAAACATTAAAGCTCTTGTTGCCTTGTTAATCTATCTAACTTGGAGTATTTTTTTTTTTCTCTCAAAGTGGTAAATCTTTATATTGGATTACAATGGTATTGTCATTTATTTATCTATTAAGACACTGTAGATGGATTCCTGCTTTCAAAATATGACATTCTGAAAAACTAATAATAATGCAGAGCAAACTCCTCAACCTTGTGAGCCATTAGTCGAGTCATTAAGCAAGTTTAGACAGATGGGATAGAATTCTTGAATCAAGAGGTACCTGATTTGTTCATGACGTATGGAATACTTCATTTATTGTAGGTTCATTATGATATGTTGCTGACACCTGAACATCAGTGGACAAAGGACAACCCACCGAATTTGTTGATTTGTCAACATAGTCTACCTGTGCAGCTGGCAACGCATCAGCTGGTGCATCAAGTGGTGGATCAATTGCCGCCGGAGTTGCAGCAGCAGGTGCTGCAGCTGGTAAGTTTAAAGCTATTATAAGTGATTTTCCTTTGGCAATATTTCCTTTAAAGGATATGATGTCTGTTTGTCGAGTGATGTTGACATTTATGAGGTTCATATTTTTTCTTTATCTGTTGCAGTTTCGTTCATGCTTGCGGTGGATGCCGGAGGTGCAGCCACAGCAAGTGGTGGTGCAGCTTGCTCAAAATGAGGAGATGATTGTGCATCAGCTGGTATTTCAAGTGGTGCAGCAGCTGCACCCAGACTTGCATGACGAGCTATATATGGCATTGCTGAAGGTAAAAAGCATGATTTACCTTTTTTAGTGTTTCCTTTAAAAGGAAATGATGTCACCTGATATTTGTAATATTAGGTGCTGCCGGTGGGGAATCTGCAGAAGCTTCCATGGCCATCAAATCTGCAGGAGCTCTTGGGGCTGCAGGACCCAACGTTGTCACCGTTGCAGAAGGAGCAGTTGGGGTTGCAGGATCCAACACCCTTGCCGTCGCAGCAGGTAAAATTTAAAGCTCTTACTTTAAAGGTAAAATTTTGAGCGCCGGTTTTATCAAATTAAAATAGTAAAAACAATCAAAATTAAATTATAAATCAGATATTCATAAATATAAATTATAATATTATTTAATAAAACACTAAATTATAAGTTTTAATAATTTACTAGTTGAATATAATGTTTGCAACATATTATATTGTGTAGTATTTAATTATGTTCGTAAATGTTGTCTTCCGTCCTGTGGGGTGGTGCTTAGGGTGCTGGAGTTGGTGGTCCGGCTGGTGATGGTGCTCCGGCTGGAGCCTGAGGTGGAGGTGCTCTGGTTTTAATCACATATTTTGTCCTGTATTTGGAAACTTATACCATTTCATCTTGTAAGAGCCAAATTCTTAGACTCTTAGTTGCTTATTATGCATTTAGGTAAAACTGTGAGTCGATATTTGTTTTGGTTTGTTTTACTATGCATTTGAGAGTCGTTAAGTGGGATTCTATGAAGCTATTATGATCCTAACAAATTAAATAGTCATCGAATGAGCTTTTACTCCAGAAAGGAAAAGGAAAATTAGCATCGAACTGTCACTTCCCTCTTTAACAAACTTGGGTACCACTCCCATATTTCTTAACCCGACTATGAAGTCTTTAAACTTGTTGGGAAATTTCCTCTCTGTTGGGCTTCTCGTGTATTGATTTGTTGGTTGGGCTCATCTGTTGGGTTGAAGGCATCGGCCCGATATCTAGATCTTTTGTTTCTGGGCCAGGTGTAACAGAAGCTGCAGATATGATTTTTGCTTGCTAATCGTCTTCATAGTTAACTGTAAATTGAGATATATGTATATACGTTAGCGAGTTGTTTCTTTTGAGGGTTTGATTGGTATAGGCGTTGCTTTTAGCACGTATGGTTTTGAACAGGATTAGTTGTCTAATTAGCAGTATATTTTTGTTTTTTATTGCCAAACGTGCTTATAGCTTAATCTCACTGACACGTTGGTCGAGCTTTGTAAATATACTTTGCTTGTCTTGTTTCACATCTTTGCAAAGGCAGTGAGACGGTGGACTTGAACGCTAGACGCCTTGGGTATTAACCACTCTATTAGTAGCTTAACACAAGCACATACACAGAGTCTGGTTTTTGTATTTATTGTTAGGGTTAATTGCTGCTAAATTCATAAAGTTTACTTGCTTTCTGGAATTGCACGCAATAAAATTTCTGAACTATAATACATAACCTTTGAATTTTTGGCAATTTTTGTCCGGTGGTCAGCTTCCTACAATTTGAATCTTAAGTGGATGCTGGAATTGGCACGTTAGACTCATTGAATGTCTAAACGACGTTGTTTATAGAAAATAAAATAAAAAAATTTAAAAAAGACATTTTGCCAACTTATCTTTTTTAATAAAGAAAATAAAAAAATTAAATTAAATGAAATTCCCTGCATCTCTTTCTCGTCTTGGTTTCTCTCCCACCCCACTTCTCACTGCCACCGCCATCCCTCATTCCTGCAACCGCCACTTCGACCGCCACCACCACCACCGCTACACAACTGGTTCAGCAACGACATCCGTCCCGTCAACTCTCCTCTCTCTCTCTCTCTCACTTATGCCCATCACTCACTCCCTTCTCTCATTGTTATCGCCTGCAACTTAATTAGGGCAGAATTCAGTTTGCTTTTGGAGGCTGCTTCTCATTTCTCTCGATCCTTCTCTCTCTCTCTCTCTCTCTCATCCCTCTTCTCTAACCTCCACCACCACCCAACCACTGGTTCAGCAGCTACTACGCGATCGGAACCATCGTATGTTTCAGAAGTTTTCCAATTAAGCGGATATTTCCAAGTGTTCAGGGTTTGATTAACCTTTCCTTATTCCTTCGCTCTGATTCTTGCTCAGGAGCATTCATCTGCTTAATATCTTCCCTCAATTTTTCAGCACCTTCAAGTACCTCCTGACAAATATTTAAGACGCTTGAAGGTAATTTCTTTACCACCGGGCTCATCTGATGGGAATGGAGGAAGTGGAAGTGCTTGACGGCGGCAGAGTATCGAACTTCTTCATCGCCGCCGCCGAGCTACTTCTGTCGTCGTTTGTTTTCGAGGGAAATAGGAGGCACTAGGGCGGCGGCGCGGTAGTGGTGTGGGGCTTGAGGCAGCGAATGACTGATGGGTCTTTTTCGCCGGAATTAGAGAAGATGCAGAGGAAGAAGTCAGATTGAGAGAGTAGAAGAGATGGATGAGAGAGATGAGATGGTGTACATGTGGAAAAAGATTAATATTTTGTTTTGTTTATTATTAATTTTTAAAAAAAAATTACAAAACGATGTTGTTTGGACATCTGGTGAGTCCAACGTGTCAATTTCGGCATCCATGTAAGATTCAAATTGGGAAAAGCCGACCACCGGACAAAAATTGCCAAAAATTCATAGGCTATGTATTATAGTTCAAAATTTTTATTTTGTGTGCAATTCTAGAAAACAAACAAACGTTATGAATTTAGCGGCAATTTGTTATATATTTATAGAGATAGAATTTTAGGTGTTTTGCTTTTAGGTCCCTAACGTTTGATTTTGACACCTCACCCGTCAATGTCCTTAAAATGGTATAAATTGGTCCGGTCGCTAATTGTGGCATTAATTGCCATTAGGAAAATAGCTATTACGCGAACACCTCCGTTAGCGATCGGATGGCCTTGCACCGTTTTAAGGATGTTGAGGGGCAAGATGTCCAAAATCAAACGTTAAAGACCTAAGAGCAAACAACTCAAAACTTAAGGGGTATCTGCACTTTATTCCTATATTTCACTTGTAGCCTTCCGTAGATGTAGTGATCTTCTATCAGTTGGCACTATCTTAATTCACATTCTGCAAAATAGAAATATTTTCAGGAAGATGTACTTAAACTACAAATTTTAAATATTTGATAATCCGAAGATTTTTCGGTGCTTTTACTGGTTTTGATTCGAAAAAAAACGCTTGAAAAATAGTTGCAAAAGGCTTTCGTCTTTCAAACACAATTTTTTGGTTCGGCCTTCATTTATGTTTGAATGTGTAATAATATTTCGTATTAGTTAATTAGTTTCGCCCAATCCTATTTTTAATGTATAGTTTCTAGATGATATTTGGGGAAATTTCACCAAAAAAAATTACTAAACTATGCTACTTATATTCACTAAACTTTAATTTGTATCAAAATGGTTATTAAACCTCCATTTCTTATCATTAGTTTAGTGATTTGGGCCCGGGCCCGGGCCAAGACCGGACGGGCCCACATCTTTTTTCTTCATGGAATGGTTCTTCTATTCTCAAGCTTTCAATTTGGCCCGGAATATATAGGTCAATTTCTGATCAATTTAATCTTAGGTGGCAATTAAAATGCCATGCAGCCTGCCACACGAGCTCACTTAACTAGTTCGTTAAAAATGTTAATTAACCTAGTATTTTCTATTAAACTCAATCAGTTAATCACTCAATGAAAATCTGCGTTGCCAACCTCCACTACTCTTTTTCTAAGAATTTTAAGGAATTGGTCAAAGTGGTGAAACTTTCTGTTACTGGTAATCTTTATTTGGAACGAATTTTATGGAATTGACGACACCATTATTCTTGTGGGGTTTATCGATAATTTTGGATGGTCAGATGATGGCAGAAACTCCTGTACAACAGTTTTACGGTACATCCGCCCCGACCCTATTAGTTTTTCAATTAACTAGTGATCGATCATAACTTAAAAAAAAAAACAAAAACTAATTATTAGGTATGGAATATTTACTAATGCCTGCGTGGCATTTTGATTGCCAACTAAGATTAAATTAATTAGAAAATTGAACTATAACCACTATCACAACACTGTATGCAATGCAATACACACACACATATAGAGAGAATATGTACTTTTCAAAATACACAAGTAAATAAAGAAATGTTTAGATAAACGAATTGAAAGTTTGGATTATTCAGATCATATACAGTTCCATTTCAAATGTTGTATACAAGGAAGTTCCAAATGTTCCTTTGAATTTCCATGTTTATATTATTTTTATTGATAATTGGGTTAATACTATTTTTATTAAAAAAACTATTTAAAGTGTTATGATAGCATGCAGTTACAAGTTGCAACAACCAAAGAATTTTACGCAACAAAAAGTTCTCTCTCTCTCTCTCTTCTCTCTGTGGTAAATATATATATCGAGAATCGCGATACATGCATCTTCTCTCTCTAGATCTCTCCAATGGAAGAAAAGGGTAATGGTTGTTTTGTTCGTAGCTATGAATATCCTAATGGCAAAGTTGAAGTTTTAGAACGCAGTTGTGGTGATTTCATTGAAACTAGCTATGTCAAGGGAGTCATCTTCAACAAACCTGGACTTGTTGCTGCTGTTGGGGGTAATACATCTATAATTATAATTTATCAATAATTAATTTATTTCAATCATCCTCTAATCCCTTATTAATTGTTGTTGTTGAGGTAATTTCTCATTTTATTAATTAATTAGATAATACCTAGCTAGCTAATTTCTCATTTTAGAATTAATTTAACAGTATATGTACCTGCATGCATGGTTATTGTTTTTGTATATATAGAAATCCCAGATGAGCTGAAAATTGACGGTGCGATTTCATTCTCGTTTGCCGGTGCCCCTTATAAGTACCCTAAAACGCTGCCGGGAGATCCCGTTCAACGTCGAAAGGTACGTTTTTTTAAATAAAATAAAATACGAGGAGAATTTCACATTTAATTACTACAAATTTTCGAAACATGACACTTATTAGGAGACAAGAATAAAATCAAAATAAGACACTTATGTAAAGACGGAGCCGAGGGAGTAATTCCCTAGGCAAAAACTTGGATATATATAAATTAGTGGTAATTATAGTGAGTTTACAAGTCTCAATTAAACCCCAATTAGATTATTCTGAAAATTAATCAATGTGTGTCAGGTTATGAGAGATGCTTTCAAAGATTCCATGGATAAAAATTTGCGTAACTTTTTACTAGGCCTTAGCAAAGCGCGCGGGAACAGGTAATATTAATTTACAAATGAACTCTTATTCACATTGTTTTAATTAATTAAATACTCCATCACTTCCAATAGCAAGATCCCCTTTTTCTATTTCGTCTGTCTTAATAGTAAGGTTTCTGTCCAAAAATGGAAACAATTAACTCATTAAAAGACTTGGGACCACCACTTTTTATCTTTTTACTCTTGTTTTTTTAATAACTGTGCCCAAAATAAGGGACCTTGCTATTGAGACGGAAGGAGAAGTTATCAGGATCATCTGCATTCGATCGTGTTAATATAATTATGATTGTTGTGTACGTGGTAGCTCCGGTTCGACTTCTGAGCAGTCGGAGGAGAAGGAAACACATAGCGCAGACGAAGAGCGTCCTGCTATGATACAAGTGAATTTAGCTGCCTCTTTTCTACGCAATCCCATCCTTATTAAGCAAGCAATGGAGGCAAAGGAAAAGGAAAAGGGTGAGGGTGTAAAACGTAATTTTGAATCTTCTTGCAAGGATTGCAAGGAAGACATGGGAAATATTGCCCATAAAAAAGCTAGGGTTAGGTAATTTATAAATTAATCTCATTTCTTCTACTCTAATTGCCAACCTCTTCACATTTTTTTAATTAATTAGTTATCATAGTAATATATATAATTAATGTTTTTGTGTGTTTTGGGCATATGCTAGCCCTACTTCGATTTGCAAGCAGGACGGGGACGGGGACGAGGACGAGGAGGCTCGTAACATCAACCAACAAGCTCGTACTATGGTAGAAAAAATTTTAGCTGCGTCTCTAGGTACGTGTTGGTTCCGAACACATGCATGTGGCTAGCCGAGCATCATGTGCGCCCTTTATTATATGTCACGAGCACATACAGTAGAACCTTTATAAATTAACACAGTCAGAACGAGAGAAAATTATTATCTTATAGAGGTTATTATTTTACCGAGTTAAAGTTTAAACGATAGTATTACTGTCGGGACCGGAGAAAAGTATTATTTTAGACAGATTATTAATTTATCAAATATTAATTTAAGGAAGTTATGCTGTAATTGAAAGTTACTTATTTTGGTTTTATATTCCTTGTAAGCCTTAAGCTCTTTCATTCTGAATTATTTAGTTTGAACAAACTGTGATCAGCTATTGATTTCTTGATTAACATGCGTCAAATCTGCAGCGCCTTCGACGTTCATCGATTATGGGGGATTCCAACGCTGCCACATTAATGAGGTATTTGGATTTTTTTTCCCTAAATTGTGTGTTTTTTTTTTAAGTTTTTGAATACCAGTAATTGTTTTTTTTTTTAAATTTTCAAGGCGAACTTCGTCTTCCATGCTGCGGCTGGTGGTGCTCAGGGTACTGCAGAGGTACAGGGTCCGCCCCACGCGTCATTCCATGTTGCGTAGGGCTGGTAATTTTTGACACAACACGATAACCCGACACGAACCGACACGAAATTAATGGGTTTGGGTCAAGCCTTATTGGGTTCGGGTCCTTATCGGGTTGACCCGATAAGGACCTGAAAATTTCGGGTCGGGTTCGAGTTGGGTTCGGGTCGGATTCGGGTTATCCGATAAGGAATTATATTTTTTAATATTATATTTATTTAATTCAAATCAAGCTTTTAAATTGATGACATATTTATTTTTCCTTCAAAGTCATCAAAAGATATTAAATTTTTGAATATTTATTTATTTTTCTCTATTAAATTTTATTTTAAAATATTTTTTCTTTTATTAAATCTTATTTTAAAATATTTTTTCTCTTATTAAATCATTTAAATTTGAGTTCGGGTCATTATCGTATCGGGTCAACCCGAATATTATCGTGTCAATTCGGGTTCGTGTCGTGTTCGGGTTTAGCCATTTCGGGTTGGGTTCGGGTTCGGGTTCGGGTTGAGCATATCCTTAACAGGTCGGGTTCGGGTTGGGCCTTAACAAATCAGGTCGAAATCAGGTCGACCCGAACCCGACCCAACCCGACCCGATTGCCACCCCTAATGTTGCGGTTGGTGGTGCTCAGGGTACTGCAGAGGTACAGGGTCCGCCCCACGCGTCATTCCATGCTGCGGTTGGTGGTGCTCAGGGTACTGCAAAGGTACAGGGTCCACCCCACGCGTCAATCCATGCTGCGGCTGGTGGTGCTCAGGGTATTGAAGAGGTACAGGGTCCGCGGCGTCCGCCCCACGCGCCGAATCTGCAGGCTGCGATGGAGAATTTCAACCGCTATTTTCGGGGATTCAACCATTGCTACATTAATAAGGTATTTGGACTTTTTTTTTTCTTTTCTAAATTGTGTTTTTTTAAAGCTTTTAAATACTAATTATTAATTTTTTTTTACAAGGCGAACTTCGTCTTCCATGCCGGGGCTGATGGTGCTCCGAGTGGTGGTGCAGAGGTAAAGGGTCCGGCTGGAGGTGGTGGTTAGAATGGAGGAGGTGGTCCAGAAGTCTAATATTGAATTTCACAACTAATTAAAAGTGTGGATTTAGTATAAATAAGCAATCTATATTGTTTTGGAAGATTATAGACCTTTGGAAGTAGGAGCTAGCTAGGATTATAAAGTTTATGTTTTCTAATTAATTTTGAATCAGTGGGGTTTATGTTATTTGCTGCATATGTAGTTCTGCTTATTACATTTATCTGGACTTGTGAAGGTCATTGTGTTAGCTTATGTTAAATGACTTGTTTGAGGCTCTATTCACTCAATTCAGATTTTTCTATTGCCTAACATTGTCTTCGTTGGATTAATGATACCTGTCGATTTGGTAATAATTACATACCTTAAATGGGTGGAATAAATCCTAGCCAACCATACTTAAATTTTCTAATTGTCATATGTCATTAATCTAACAAAATCAATATAGAAGATCGTATATATAGTTTATTGCCTTTTTCCTTAAAAAAAATACACTTTCATGAATGTTGATTACTTGCTAGTGAACTTATGTCATTTTAATTCGTTTATGGTGTATCTAATTAATTAATAAGGTTGTAACAAAATTAAAAGATGTTTTTAAAAAAAAAATAAGTGACGAATAAAGTTTAAATATTGTCGAAAAGAAGGGTATATTCGCAATTTTGCACCATTTAATTCAGATTTTGTACATTGGTGCACCATAACATACTTTAGGGCATTTTTCCTCTTGAATCTAATGTTGAAGTGCATAATTGCACCTTTTTCCTAACAAAAGGATCTAAAATTGATACAATGTTCTTCACTCTCAATGTCAGGAAAAATAGCATAAATTAACAAATTTTATGTACTTATGTGCCGTTTGGTTTGGAGGATGTGATTGATAGGATCAATTTGTTTATAATATAATCTTATTTTGTGCATTCATATCATCGATTTATATATTTTTTTATTAATTGAGATAAGTTTTATGTGTTGTTAAAATTATATGAATAATAACAATAGAAAAGAAATTAGGGTATATTATAGACGAGTTGTTAAATCTACTCTATAATAACCTAAGATTTTGCTCTATTATAAAGAATCTTTTGGAGATGTTATTATACATGCAGTTAGTGCAGCAGAATAGCAGCTGTTACAACAACCCAAAGAATTTTACGCAATGAAAGTCACATGGGATCCTCTATTGCTACTTGGTGTAACATCCTCTATTGCTTATGTTGGATGAACGACATGTGGCAATCCCTAAATTTAAGATTGGTAACTAGGATTTATTCCACCCAATTAGGGTATATAATTATCTCCAAATCAACACATGTCATTAATCTAATGAATGCAATAGAAGATGTCACACCATTAGGCAATAGAAGATCCGATCTGAACAAAAGTTCTCTCTCTCTCTCTAGACTCTCTCATGTGTAAATATATATGGAGAATCGCTATACACATTCTCTCTCTAGATCTCTCCCATGGAAGAAAAGGGTAAGGTGGTAACAGGCGGTTGTTGTGTTTGTCGTTATGAATACTCTGATGGTAAAGTTGAAGTTTTAGAACGCGACTGTGGTGATTACATTCAAAATATCTATGTCAAGGGAGTCATCTTCAACAAACCTGGACTTGCCACTGCTGCGGGGAGCAATATATATATATATTTCTCTCTCTCTCTCTCTCTCAATCTCTCTCTCTCTCTCTCCATTTATTGTTGAGGTCAGGTGGTGGTAGATCGTAATTTGTCAATGGAAGCAAAAGAGATGGAGATGAATTGATACCTAATTTCTCATTTTATTAATTAATTAGTTAATTAATTTTAAAATAGATTTAATTTAACAATATCTGTGCATATATATATGGTTATTGTTTTTTGTGTAGGGATCCCAGATGAGCTGAAAATTGATGATGCCATGACATTCTCCTTTCCCTGTGCCCCTTACATGCATCCCAAAATACCTTCTCAATATCCCACTCAACAAAAGGTACTCCCTTTGTCTTTTTATTTATAAGTGTCCCCTGCCATCAAAATACGCACACCTATAACGTACAAATTTCGAGCTTTTGATATCATTGAATAAGGTAATAAAATGAGAAGAATTTCACTATTTTACTATAATTTTTCGAAATAGGACACTTATAGGCAGAAACTTGGAGGGTTAGAGAGGACTATGAGTTATTAGGGTTAATTAAGTGCATGGTAATTAGAGTCTATAAATCTTAATTAAAGTTTTATTAATCCCAATTGGATTATTCTGAAAATCAATTAATGTATATCAGGTTTTGGCTGATGCTTTCAAAGAAGCCATGGATAAAAATATGTATGACTTTATAGAAGCCCTTAAGAAAGCCAAGGGGGTCAGCATCAGGTAACATTAGTTCACAAAATAATCAACTGTTGTACACATTGTTTTAATTAATTAAAATTAAATAGTTATCAAGATCATCTGCATATGATTATGTTAACATAACAATGATTTCGTGTGCTAGCTCCCGTTGGATTAATTCCAAGCAGTTGAAGGAGAAGGAAACACATAACACAGACGAAGAACGACGTCGTCCTGCTATGATGCAAGTGAGTTCAGCTGAGTCTCCTCTAATCCATCACGTCCCAAAATTCAAGCAAGAAATGGAAGAAGAGAAAAAGGGTGAGGGTGTAAAGCGTAATTTTGAATCTTCTAGTAAGGATTGCAAGGAAGCCATGGGAAATATTGCCCATAAAAAAGCTAGGGTTAGGTAATTTATAAATTAATCTCATTTCTTCTACTCTAATTGCCAACCTCTTCACATCTTTTTAATTAATTAGTTATCACGTTAATATAATGTTTTTGTGTGCTTTGGGCATATGCTAGCTCTAGTTCGATCTGGAAGCAGGGCGAGGGCGAGGACGAGGAGGCTCGTAACATCAACCAACAACCTCGTACTATTGTAGAAACGAATATACCTGCGCCTCTAGGTATGTATGAGATTCATACATACTTGATTAAAAGCTCTTAAGCTTGATTTGTTTGATCAACATTTTTAATTCAATCACAAGTATTTGTTTGTCACATGATTAGGCAATAACATATTTTATATACATTACCGTCTGCCACTGCTCTGTAGTGAGAAACACCACTACTTTTCCTGCATGAAGAAAATTAATATTCATTCTTGCAACATATAAATCAATATTTTGCTGCTAAAAAACATTAATTGAGATAAAAATCCAATTAGTAGCTTCTTAGTGATGTGGTAGATACTGATCATCTTTTGTCATGCTTTGCATATATAACTCCAATTTCTGCTTCATAATCAGATATCTGTGAGTAAAATTAATTGAAGAAAATGATTTCTTGAGAAAGAAGTATATGTACACAAGTTGATAGCCATACTCGGAAATTAGAGAATGATTGATGTTGATGTTAATATATCCTTTAAAGGAAACTTTATTATGCTAATTAATATCCTAATGAGCCGAATCTGCAGTGCCCCATGCACCGAATGAGCGGTATCCGGTGCAGATTCTACATGCCAAGGCTGGAATCTTTTTGAACTCATCTACGGTATTTGAATATTTTTTTTATATTGTGTTTTTTTCTGAAGCTTTTAAATACTAATTGTTTTTCTTTTAGCTTTCCAATGTGAAATTCGTCTTCCATGCCGCTGGAGGTGGTGGTCGGGTTGGAGGTGGTACTCCAACTAGAGGTGGAGGTGGAGGTGGTGGTCACGCTGGAGATGGTACTGCAGCTAGAGGTGGTGGTCAGGCTGGAGCTGGAGGTGGTGGTCACGCTGGAGGTGGTACTCCAGCTGGTGGAGGTGGAGGTAGAGGTGGTGGTCAGGCTGGAGTACCGTGGTACTCTAACTGGAGGTGGATGTGCTTCGGCTGGCCATGATGGCTAATCTCATACTTTGTAAAACCTTCTTAGATTGTTAATCTTTTCAGTTTTATTATGGCATTTGAATCACTTGAAATTGTCTGTTTGACTGGGAAACTACATCAAGACACAGATTTTATACGAATCACTTCACTTTTTGGAATTTGGAATTGTGATCAACTCGATCGGGTTTTGTATGGTTATGCTCAATTTTCTTTTCATATTTGAGAGTGTTTTTGCTCAATTTTAATTTTCTTTATGATCAAGACTCGAGAACTAATGTTTAATTTTCTTTTCCTTTTTTGAGTCGAGATTTCTATTAGACTTTAAAGCAAATCAATTTGCAGTGCCCCATGCACTGAATGAGCGGTATCCACTGCAGACTGTACGTGCCGAGGGTGGAATCTTTCAATTGAACTCAGCGGTATTTGAATTTTTTTTATATTGTGTTTTTTTCTGAAGCTTTTAAATACTAATAATTTTATTTTAGCTTTCCAATGTGAAATTCGTCTTCCATGCTGCTGGAGATGGTGGTCAGGCTGGAGGTGGTACTCCTGCTGGAGGTAGAGATGGAGGTGGAGGTGGTAGTCGGGGTGAAGGTGGTACTCCAGGTGGAGGTGGAGGTGGTGGTACTTCAGCACCTAATGTTTAATTTTCTTTCCCTTTTTTGAGTCGAGGTTTCTATCTATTATATAAAGGAAAACGGATTCGAGACCCTCTTTCCTATGTAGCACCCCTCTAATCCTATTTTTCTAAATTCTCCAATTTTCTGAATTAAAACTAATATTTATCATATTTTATATTCTATATATATGGTATATAGTTCCATAAAATTAAAGTCTACGATTAAATCTTCAAATTATTCTTAAATTTTCATCCTTAAATTTTATTAACATATATTGATAATCATTATTATGGACCAAATTACATAGGATTTTCCTTTCTTTTTATTGAGAGCAATATTATAGTTTATAGCGAATGATAGTGTAAGTAATTTGAATAAAAAGACATAAATTGTACTCCTTCTGTCCCATGTTAGTGTGATTTTATATAAACAAAAACAGATTTGCCCTACTTCTCTTCTATGTGACACCCCTCTAATCACTCGAATTCTATTTATCTAAATTCTCCAATTTCTTGAATTATTAAGCATAAAATAATAGATTTTAAATATTAATTAAATCTAATATCAAATTAAATGGGTGATCACGTTAATCAATATTCTTACGTAGATTTTTCTTCATTTCCTATTCTTATTTTTTCTAAAATCTAAAATAAAAGTAATTTCACATCGATTTTTTAGAAGACTTCACCAATTGGATAATACAATTAAAATTATTAGTATGCACTAAATATATTTATATAACATATGAGATGATTTCAAATTAAACGGGTGGTCATGTATACGCTTACGTGAATTTTTCTCATTTTCTATTGAATTTTTTTTCTTCTAAAAACTCAAATAAAATGAATTTCATATTGATTTCTTAAAAGACTTCATCAAATGAAATCCTATTTTGTTCCAATATTCTATTCCTATTTTCTTAATAAATGTTTGATACATAAACAAGAGTAAATTGGTATTTAATTGAGTTCATGATGAGTAAATATATTAATTTAAATTAAACGAGTTTCATATATTGTATGATTTCGGTACATCTATATAATCTTAAATTCATAATTAAACAATTTCCATAAACTGTATGAACTTCAAATTGATACTTCAAATTTATTTTTAATCTTTTATTATTTATATTATTCATTATTAATATTTACTTTATTGTGTTCGTATTTTAATTGAGACAAATAACCTATTATTTATAGTTTATTATTTTGACATATTATATTTAAATAGGTTCAATTAATTACGAGTACTGTAAGAGATGAAACGGGTAGAATAATTACTTATTAATCGGATTTAAAATTTGCATGATTATATATTCTAAGTTGGTCTAGATGGTTGAATCCTAGCCTCATCATCTTGGTTCATCGGTATCCGCTACCACAACCAACGACTTAGAGTGATTGGATGCTACTTTCGGTTAAATAACAAAAGAAACCAACGATTTTCTTGAATTTAATTAGAAACTAAAGATATTGATCTTGAAAAAAAAATTCTATAATTGTCAATCATATTGCATCTAATAATTTAGTTAAATAATGAATCCCCGTCGATTTTCGACGGGCTACACGCTAGTTAGACTTTAAAGCAAATCAATCTGTAGTGCCCCATGCACCGAATGAGCGGTATCCGGTAATCTTTCAATTGAACTCAGCTACGATATTTGAATTTTTTTTATATTGTGTTTTTTTCTGAAGCTTTTAAATACTAGTTATTGTTCTTTTAGCTTTCCAATGTGAAATTCGTCTTCCATGCTGCTGGAGATGGTGGTCAGGCTGGAGGTGGAGGTGGTACTCCAGCAGAAGGTGGAGGTGGAGGTGGTAGTCACGCTGAAGGTGGTACTCCACGTGGTGGTGAAGGCTATGTTACTCGGACTCGGGTGCGGGTGTCGGACACGGGTGCGGGGATATGTGCCCGACACTTCAAATTTCAAAATGTAGGATACTTGGACACGGCCGATAAGGATCCGAAATTAGGACATGGGTGCGGGGATACGTTTTGAACAATTAATTTCACTATTTTAAGTTAACCCTAAAAATATATAGTTTCATAACAAAATAGATTACTAGATTCAGAAAGAATTGTGAATGTGTGTGCTCCTTTTTTAAAATATGTTATTTAGTTATTACTGGGCCTAAAACCTAAAATAAATTAATCCTAGAGTTAAATATGGGCTTAGGGTTTGGGCCCATATCCATAGAAATAAGCAGCGCCGCTTCTCTCTGGCTCTTCATCTTCTCTAATCTCTGTCGCTCTTAATATTAAGGTTCTGGGCTTGATTGTTTTTTTCTTTCTTCTTGCGCATAGGTTCAAATCGAACCAAGGCGACCTCCTCGATTAACCGAGGAACACGCCTCGCTCAGATCGACTGAGACCTACGCCTCTAATGCGATTTCCGGCCGTTCCGAACTGAGGCGCGCCTCAGATCGTGCGCCTCGACCGTTTTTTAAAACATGGCAGTCACATCCGCCATTTCTCATCCTCGTCGGCGTCGCAACTCGCTTCTTCTCCTCTCAAACTTCATCTACTTTCCCAATTTTGCATTTTCAATTTCTCAATTGAAACAGTAGATTCTTGATCTTTCAACATCGGAAAGAAGAGTATTGGCGTAATTCATAGAATCAAACCACCAAATCCAATCGTAGAAGCCCCACCGCACCATCCCACACTACCGGAAAAACTGCCGTGTCCACGGGAAAACTGAAGAACCCGGTGCAGATCCCACACCCGGATCCGTGTCATATCCGGCGGACACGGGTGTGGCACCATTTTTGCCGAGTCCGAGTAACATAGGGTGAAGGTGGTGGTACTTCAGCACCTAATGTTTAATTTTCTTTCTCTTTTTTGAGTCGAGGTTTCTATTAGACTTTAAAGCAAATCAATCTGTAGTGCCCCATGCACCGAATGAACGGTATCCGGTAATCTTTCAATTGAACTCAGCTACAGTATTTGAATTTTTTTATATTGTGTTTTTTTCTAAAGCTTTTAAATACTAATTATTTTTCTTTTAACTTTCCAATGTGAAATTCGTCTTCCATGCTGCTGGAGATGGTGGTCAGGCTAGAGGTGGTACTCCAGCTGGAGGTGGTGGTCACGCTGGAGGTAGAGGTGGTACTCTAGCAGAAGGTGGAGGTGGAGGTGGTGGTCAGACTGAAGGTGGTACTCGAGGGTGAAGATGGTTATGCTCAATTTTCTTTTCATATTTGAGAGTGTTTTTGCTCAATTTTAATTTTCTTTATGATCAAGACTCGGGAACTAATTTTTGATCTTCTTTTCCTTTTTAGAGTCTAGATTTCTATTAGACTTTAAAGCAAATCAATCTGCAGTGCCCCATGCACTGAATGAGCGGTATCCACTGCAGGTTGTACGTGCCGAGGGTGGAATCTTTCAATTGAACTCAGTTACGGTATTTGAATTTTTTTATATTGTGTTTTTTTCTGAAGCTTTTAAATACTAATAATTTTATTTTAGCTTTCCAATGTGAAATTCGTCTTCCATGCTGCTCGAGATGGTGGTCACGGTGGAGGTGGTACTCCAGCTGAAGATGGAGGTGGTGGTCAGGGTGGAGGTGGTACTCCAGGTGAGGTGGTACTCCAGGTGAAGGTGGAGGTGGTGGTCAGGCTGGAGTACCGTGGTACTCCAACTGGTGGTGGAGGTGCTTCGGCTGGCCATGATGGCTAATCTCATATTTTGTAAAACCTTCTTAGATTGTTAATTTATTATGGCATTTGAATCACTTGAAATTGTCTGTTTCACTGGGAACTACATCAAGACACAGATTTTGTACGAATCACTTCACCTTTTGGAATTGTGATCAACTCAGGTTTTGTATGGTTATGCTCAATTTTCTTTTCATACTTGAGAGAGTTTATGCTCAATTTTAATTTTTTTTATGATCAAGACTCGGGAACTAATGTTTATTTTCTTTCCCTTTTTTAAGTCGAGGTTTCTATTAGACTTTAAAGCAAATCAATCTGTAGTGCCCCATGCACCGAATGAGCGATATCCGGTAATCTTTCAATTGAACTCAGCTACGGTATTTGATTTTTTTTATATTGTGTTTTTTTTTTCTGAAGCTTTTAAATACTAATTATTGTTGTTTTAGCTTTCCAATGTGAAATTCGTCTTCCATGATGTTGGAGATGGTGGTCACGCTGGAGGTGATACTCCAGCTGGAGATGAAGGTGGAGGTGGTACTGCATCTGGAAGTAGTGGTTAGGCTGGAAGTGGTACTCCAGCTGGAGGTGGAGGTGGATATGGTGATCAGGTACTCCAGCTGGAGGTGGAGGTGGTGGTCAGGCTGGAGGTGGAGGTGGTACTCCAGCAGGAGACGGAGGTGGAGGTGGTGGTCACGCTGAAGGTGCTACTCCAGGTGGAGGTGGTGGTCAGGTTGGAGTACGTGGTACTCCAGCTGGAGGTGGAGGTGCTTCGACTGACCGTGATGGCTAATCTCATATTTTGTAAAACCTTCTTAGATTGTTTTTCAGTTTTATTATGGCATTTGAATGACTTGAAATTGTTTGTTTGACTGGGGACTACGTCAAGACACAGATTTTGTACGAATCACTTTACTTTTTGGAATTGTGATCAACTCAGGTTTTGTATGGTTATGCTCAATTTTCTTTTCATATTTGACAGGGTTTGTACTCAATTTTAATTTTCTTTATGATCAAGACTCGGAAACTAATGTTTAATTTTCTTTTTCATTTTTGAGTCGAGGTTTCTATTAGACTTTAAAGCAAATCAATCTGTTTTTGTACAAAATTGGGAATTTACTCTCTATACAATTGTATCCTGTTAATTCTTGCCATTTATATATGGAAAAATACCCAATCTTATCCCAATAAATTGGGTTAATGTTATCCTTATAAATACCTAATTGACAATTTCAAACCCTATTACAGCAACACTAGTTGTAAATTATCTGCGAACTGAGGAACAAATAAAATTACTAAAATTGGAAATCAACAAAACTGAGACATTTAGGATCACATATACACAAATAGGTTAATTTGGTTAAAATCCATATAGAATTCTCAAATTTCGGTTTTTTCCATAAATTTTGAATTTTGTTTTCAAGTCCATAAGCTTTTGATTTTTTCGGATTCCCCCAAAATCGGATTCTGTTCTAATTCAAGCTGATGCTGGCTAGTTCAATGAGTAAAACGACATCGTTTTGATTAATGAGAATTACAAAAAAAATTAAAAACAAACATTAATATATATATTTATATCCGATTTCAGCATATTTTCGATGCCACGTCAGCTTGAATTAGGCTAGAATCCAATTTTGGGGAAATTTCGGAATAATCAAAAGCTTAACCGATTGACCTCCCTCTTAACCCTAATGGAAACACGAACGCTGAGCTGGCGCGACGGAAGCCTCCCGCTCGTTAAGCCCATCAACCGCCGCCATTGATCTTTATGTAGCAAATTACGAGGGCAGAGCTTGTGGGCCCGCCAGAACCCGAGATCAGCTCATCTTCTCAAACCCAGCGACTATGAGAGAGAAGCAGCCAAGAAAGAACAAATGTTTTTGAGGTTTATGTACGTATACATTATTCATGTAATAATAGTGTATTTCAATTTCTTTTGTAGTATTCTTATCTGATGATTATTGAGAAAGATTACTTTCATTATAGGTCGAAGTTTCTGTCTCTTTTTGTTATAAATCTCGGGTAATTCTCTAAATTAATTAATGGATTAATCTCATTTCTTCTACTCCAATTCTCGATCACATTGTTTTAATTATTTAGTTATATATATCAAGATCATTTACATATCACGTTAATAAATAATGTTTTTGTGTGATAGCTCCAGTTCGATTTCCGAGCAGTCGGAGAACAAGGACAAACAGCCTCTTGCTATGATAGAAGTGAATTTAGCGTCATCTCCTCGAGGTATGCAGATTCATATATAAATATATATGTAATAGTTTGTTAGGCAGCTGCATGATTTAGGGCCCGTTTGATATTCATATACCAATATATCAGATATCAAGTATGGGTATGGGTATCAAACATTAGGTATGGGTATGAGATTGATATCTGATATCTATGTTTGGTATGATGAAGATATCGACTGATATCAAGTGGGGAAGAAATGAAAGATATGAGTCATACACTAGTAAAAACTGGTATATAAAAATGTTGAATATTAGTATATCAGGTATATCAAATATATCAATTTGATATCCATATACTGATATACCAAACACAAGGTATGGATATGAGTCATATTCATACCCATACCTAATATACGTATATGGATACCAAACGAGCCCTTATATATATGTGTGTGTGTGGTTTTTCTCATAGATATATACATTCATTCATTCATTCATTGTAGTAAGATTGTATTTATTCAGAAAAATCTTTCTTAACCTGGAGGTTGTGTCTGAAGCTTACAACAAAGAACCCTTGATTCAAGCCTATAAAAAGGCCAGGTTCAGGTACATATTTGTAATTTATAAATTATTAACTGTTTACTACTACCTCCGTCCCATGATAAGTGGCTACATTCTTTTCGGCACGGGTATTAAGGAGAAGGATATTTAAAGGGTAAAAAAAATAGAAAGTGATGGAGCCCACAACTTTTTTTAGAGAGGCATATTTTCTTATAAGGAAAGTAGGAGTACAAAGTTTTTTTAGGCCACTAAGTATAGGCGTTTTGCGAAAATAGGACAACCTTTTGCGGGCTTGCAATTTTAGGACAAAGTTTCAAAAATTAAGCATTTGCAGGCCAAAAAAAGCCCGATCGGGCTAAAACGCACGTGTTTTGCACGTGATGGTATTTTTCTCAGCCCGGTGATGATGTGGCTGCCAACTAAGTGCCACGTATTTTGGCCTACAAATGCTTAATTTTTAAAACTTTGTCCTAAAATTGCAAGCCAGCAAAATATTGTCCTATTTTCGCAAAACGCCTATACTTAGTGGCCTAAAAAAACTTTGTACTCCAAGGAATGATAAGAAAGAGATGGTGATAGTGAGGAAGAGAGAGTAGAGAGAGGAAAAATGGGTGAAGGATGTTGTCGGTGGTGGAGGTGGCCACTGCCGGCGGTCGGTGGCGGAGGTGGACGGGGAGAGAGAGAGATGTGTGGCAGTCAAGTCAGCGTTGGGTTCCACTAAGTGCTGATTAGACGTGTGAACTCACGGTCCACTACCCGATGTGTATATTGATTAAACTCATATTTTTGCGCAATAGCTTCCTAACCATATGTAAGGAACCATACTTGAAAAGTCAAGTGTGACAAATTCGACTTAAAAGGCATTGATGGAATTTTTTGAGCTTGAGATCTTTAGCCTCACAAATACTCTTAATTAGTTTGTGGATCTTTTAATTTTTTTGGTTGGAGAGGAGAGGAAACTGACCTTGTCCAAATTACTACTGCTTACACGATCATATAAACTGCAAAACAATGTAAGTCTAAGTTAATTAAATATATTTTATGATTAAATTACATTACATTCTTTCCAATTACATTTAGTACATGTAAGAACTGACGAAGCCAGAACTTTGAATGATGGTGTCGGGGTCCAACTTCCTTTCTCTAATCATAACTTCGATAAATCTAACTAAAATCTAATAAAAATCCAACTTATATATAAGTTATAGACAAATAGTTGACACATAATATTTATAAGACATGAGACCAAACAATTAATAAAATGTGAAATTCAAATTTAACCAAATAGATCAATCTTTTGCGGGCTTGCAATTTTAGGACAAAGTTTCAAAAATTAAGCATTTGTAGGCCAAAAAAATGAGATGGCAATGATGTGGCACTTAGTTGGCAGCCACATCATCATCGGGCCGAGAAAAATACCATCACGTGCAAAACACGTGCGTTTTAGCCCGATCGGGCTTTTTTTGGCCTGCAAATGCTTAATTTTTGAAATTTTGTCCTAAAATTGCAAGCCCGCAAAAGGTTGTCCTATTTTTGCAAAACGCCTATACTTAGTGGCCTAAAAAAACTCTGTACTCAGGAAAGTAGCCACTTATCCTGGGACAACCCAAAAAGGAAATATGGCCACTTATTGCGGGACAGAGGGAGTACAATTTCTTCTTCTTGTCAACTGAATTATTAACTGTTTACTACGATTTCTTTTTATGTGCTCCAGTTCAAATTCCGAGCAATCGGAGGCACATAACACCTTCCATGGTAGAATTGAATTTCGCTCGGCGAGCAGGATCTTCTGGTGTGCTCAAAAAAGACAACGATTAACGTGATGACTTGATGATCTCTTTGAAAAAATTAGGAATTTGTACTAAAAAGTTTAGACTTTCAAGTATGAAGCAAGCTCAAATTACCGTGCTTGCTCATATTTGGTGTAGGTGTATATTAATGTTAGTGGATGTTAATACCGGTTAATATATTAGAGATGACTAAGTTTGGCAATTTCACAAACAGTTGGTGTGTTTGCAGTTGTATTCGATGGGTTGTGTGTGGAGTGCGTGAAAGATGAGATTTTCGATATTAGCGTGGCGAGGTCGACGCCGGGGTGGAGCCGGTGCCGAGGCCGAGGGCAATTTCACAAACAGTTGGTGTGTTTGCAGTTGTATTCGATGGGCTGTGTGTGGAGTGCGTGAAAGATGAGATTTTCGATATTAGCGTGGCGAGGTCGACGCCGGGGTGGAGCCGGTGCCGAGGCCGAGGGCAATTTCACAAACAGTTGGTGTGTTTGCAGTTGTATTCGATGGGCTGTGTGTGGAGTGCGTGAAAGATGAGATTTTCGATATTAGCGTGGCGAGGTCGACGCCGGGGTGGAGCCGGTGCCGAGGCCGAGGGCAATTTCACAAACAGTTGGTGTGTTTGCAGTTGTATTCGATGGGCTGTGTGTGGAGTGCGTGAAAGATGAGATTTTCGATATTAGCGTGGCGAGGTCGACGCCGGGGTGGAGCCGGTGCCGAGGCCGAGGGTCAATGCCGAGGCCCGTTGATAAAAAAAAATTGACACATCGGATTGATCATGCCGGAAAACGAAAACTCTAGGCGGTGGAATTGGATTTGGGGGATGCAAATTTGAATGCTAGGGTTTAAATAGATAGCTACGGAATTCATTCTAATTAAGTTTATTTTTAATACTAGAAAGTAGAAAATAGTAGTGCTAATTAAATCCTCTAATTAAGTTTTTTTTTTCTAATACTAGAAAAAAATATACGCTAAGAAAGCCCATAATTAAGCGGATATGCTAGGAAAAGCCATCATCTCAAGATGATATATGTACTCTCCGTGTATAAAATTTTCTCTCCATCTCGAAAATTCTCTCTCAAGAAATAGATAAGGCGTTTATTTTGGGTGATATGATAAATAGATAAAAATAGTATATGTATTTTGATGGATTAATTACTTTTGAGCTTGTTTGATAATGTTGAATCATCATCTGCCACTCATGGTATACAAAATTTAATACATATTTCTGTTTGGCTGGCTAGGGTTTGAATACCTACATATTCATTCTAATCAATCTGATTTCAATATAAATTAGTGATGTATGCTTTAATCCTTGTTGTTTTTGAGGTGGTGGTGATCGTAATATTTAATTCGTCAATGGAAACAAGAGAGGCTTGTTGATTAGTTTCAAATTAGAGTATATTTATATTGTTTTCTTAGCGTGCCTATTCATTTATTGTGATGATTTACATATTTATTTTGCTTTAATAGTATGTGTCTGTGTTTTTCATGTTATGGCAATCCGTAACTGCTATTTTGAAATCGAAGATCTCATGCATAATAATTCCACCATTAGGCCATTCTCTAGGGAGCATTAGTAGTGTGTTTTGCATGATCAAATAATCTCACCGGTCCAAAAGAATATATATAGTATTTATTACTTTTCATAACTTTCAAAAAAAGATATTATTAGTGATGGAAAAATAAACATGATTTAGAAAATTAAATAGAATTTTGTACAAAATTTTAATCAAGGAAAGGAGAAAATTCTAGAATTAGGAATTAAGAAAATAAACAGAAAGAAAAGTTGAGAGAATTCTAAAAAAATGAATTGAAAGAAAGATCATGAAACGACAAAATTTGATGACCGAAGTTTGAGGCGCAGACTTTCTTCTCTCTCAAAGCGTGAAAGAGAAAATTAAAGAAGCTGTTCTTCAATTTCATCGCACCTATTTTTGTTAGAATTGACAGACTGAGACATAATACCTTCTCATGCTCATTAACTGTTTGATGAAATTCTTGAGTGACATAATTTTATTTTTTCCCGGCATTTAAGCAGAAAAAACAATTTTAAATATTCTACCATAAAATTAAGTCTTATTTCGAATTAATTAATATGTTCTAATTAGGGTAATTATAATTAATTAATTAATTAAAAATAAATAAATAAATAAAGCCCCGTCACCTTGTTGACCACATGGGACTGTTGCCCAAAGAAAAGGCCCAAATAAGACTAGGGTTGTCATCTCTCTCTCTCTCCCTATCTCTCTCTCTCTCTCTCTATATATATATAGAAATAAATATAGACTCTCTCTCTGTGTATACATAATACATATACTGATATACATATTGTCTCTCTTCCGAAGTTCCGATCCATTAAGAAAGCAATGGAGGGCGTAAACGGCGATTACTCTGTTCCTACTTATGAAACCCCTCATGGTACAATTGAACCTATTATAATAATTGTGGTGATTTCATTCAAGTAATTATAATAATTAATTATCAATAATTTCTCCATTTATTTCAGTCACTTACATCATTAATTTCCTGTATTTCCTGTACATTATATATGCATGCATGGCTCTCTCTCTCTCTCTCTCGGTAGTACTGGAATTGGGGGTTAGTAGGAAATGCAAAATTGAATCCTGTTTGGCTAGGGTTTGAATAGCTAATTATATTAGCTAGTGAAATCATTTTAATTAATTTGATTGGAGTACTAGAAATTAAATATATAGTGCTAAATCCTCTAATGCTTGTTGTTAATACCTTATTTTTCATTTTGTTAGTTACTTAGTTTCAAAATATAAAGAATTAATGGTTATTGTTTTTGTTAGGTGTTCCAGTTGAGCTGCAAATTGATGGTGGGGTATCAATCTCGACACCCTATCCCGTTTGCCAGTATCCCTCGATACCCTATCCGGTTTACCAGTATCCCTCGATACCCTATCCTTTTTACCAGTATCCTCCTATACCCTATCTACCCTATCCCGTTTACCAGTATGCCTCGATACCCTATCCCGCTTACCAGTATCCCTCGATACCCTATCCCGCTTACGAGTATCCCCAAAATCTCCCTGAAGATCCTATGAGGTAATTGTATAAATTAAGTGTTGCCTATTAATTAATACTCCCTCCGTCTACGAATTAACTTCCTAGGTGGGAGCGACACGAGATTTAATAAAATAGTGGATGAGCTAGTGTGTTGTAAATGGAGAATGGGTCCCACATTGAGGTTAGTGGAGTATTAATTAATTGAAATAGTGGTTGACCACGCTGGTATTTAGGTAAATAAGTTTATAAAGTAAGGGTAACAGAGATAAGTTGTTGTCCTTAAATAGGTAGGAAGTTATTCCATGCATGAACAACCCAAAAAGGAGAGTTAGGAAGTTGTTTCGTGGACGGAGGGAGTATGATTTTTTTTTTCTACTGTAACTCTCGGCTTAATTAATTAATGTTAATGTAATAATATTTTTGTGTGTTAGCCTCGGGAAGGAGAAGGAGGCGGAGGAGACACATAACACAGACGAACAACAGAGGGAGGATGGAGAGTATGAGGAAGACGAACAACTAGAAGGGTACGAAGAGAATGGAGAGTACGAGGAAGACCAACAACTAGAAGGGTACGAAGAGAATGGAGAGTACGAGGAAGATGGAGAGTACGAGGAGGGCCAACAACAAGAAGAGTACGAGGTGAATGGAGAGTACGAGGAGGATGAAGAGTACGAGGACGAGACACATAACACAGACGACGATCCTATGATAGATAGAAGTTAATAAAGCTCTGTCTCAAGGTTTGTGTCATCAGATTCATAAATAAGAATGTATGAGATTCATACATATCACACAATTTATATATTAAGCATTACTAGATTTATGTATCTATATAGACTTGGGTTTTTTCTTACATTATTGCTGGAATTGGATCTTCTGATGAGCTCAACCAGGACAACAACGCATGATTTATGTTTGTGTTAGTCTATTTAGAAATACTCCCTCGTCTCCAATGAGTGTGGTATTATTACTATATTCGTCCGTCCCTAAAGAGTGTGGTATTTCCTTTTTTGTACATTATTTCACATACTCTCTTATATTTTAAACCTCTAACATATTAAAAAAAGGTGGTGGATCCTTTCTCCATTCAAAACACATCCACCAAACATTTCTTAGAATTCGTACTACAAAAATTACATTACACTCTTTGGTGACGGAGGGAGTAGTATATATTCTCTTAGAACTTTGCTTAAAAAGTTAAAACTTTCTAGTATGTAGCCTAATTAATTAGAGTGTTTGTTTTTTATTTGGTTTAAGTAATTTGTGGTTTATATATCCCTGTTGGTTATTTTTGTTTTGGTTTAATTTGTATGGTCGAGAACTATATTTCTTAACCATGAAAATTTTAATTTGGCAAAACTTCAATTTTCAAGAGTATAAATTAAGTATCGAGTGTTCTTTTCTTTTCTTTTCTTTTTTTTTTTTGCGATTTGCGAGTTCATAAAACAACTGTATCAGTATGTCTTGTTAGAATTTTTTTTAAATAATACGTACAATTCTCTAAAAATATTATTAGAGTATATATACAGAGTGTGATTTACATATTTATATTGTTTTAATAGTGCCCATTTCATTTAATAGAGCCCCTTTTTATTTCATTAAATTAAACTGTTGGGCTGCTTTGGCCCGATAGCCCGGTGGGCCTGGATGGGCCGTTGATTTTTAAATTTTTGACTATTGGTACCTTTTTTTTAAAACGGGACGAGTTCGGATAGCAAATTTTAAAAATTTGGGTATGAGTACAGGAAATTCTAGATAGGGTACCCGACCCGTCCCGAATTTACATCTCTAATCCTATTTATTGGTTGGAGGGAAAAATATTATGTTACCAAACTATGGTTTGTTTTATTGCCGAAATTTTTGACTTATTAGAAAATAAAAGGCTAAATATTTCTCTTGCTTCGAAAGAAAATATTTAATCTTAAAATAAATTGCTCGTCCATAAAAATACTGTACATAAAAAGATCATTGGATTTATTACAATATATTTTTTAAAAGCATATGTAAATTTGGCATGGGAAATATCTGAGACCACAGAATCGATGAGAGTTGACAAATCTTTGACACGTTAGAGACTTTTAACCACTGACGTCACAATAAAAATGGTAATTAAAAATATCATTATATCTCTCATTTTTCATCGAAATAAACTAAAATAAATTTAGAGAAAATAACACGAAGTGAAGAACAATGGCGACTGTGTCCAGCTTACCTGCTACAATGCGGAAGGTACAATCGGTTATACGTGATGGATTCTAATTCTGCTCGATTTTTTTTCCAATTTTGTGGAATTTTATTTATTTTTTAATTTTTTTCGTTTTGGTGATTTGTTGATGAAATTGCTTGTGCTTGTAAATGTAGCAGATGCAGACGCCGCGAGTATTTTGCAGGAAGAGAGAGAAAGAGAAAGAGAGAGGAGGTCAGAACAATTACCCTTACAAAGTTATAGAAATTACTCCTCCGCCCAAGAGCCTCGGCGTTCGCTGCTTTCCCTCTGTAAGTTATTTATTGGGAATTTGGGATTCTTAAATTTTTAATTTATTTTTTTAATGTCGCAATTGCAATGGTTTTTGGGATTTGAATTTAATGTTAGAATTTGAATGTCTACTTTAATTTCAAATTGGTTTCTATTCACAAATTTCAGCCATGATTTGTTATGCTACCGAGTTTTCTTCTAGATTTTGTATGTGTGTGTGTGTGTGTGTTTTAGGGTATTAAACAATTGAAGGGGAAAAGTGAGGAAATGAAAAATATATTAGGAAAAATAAAAAATTGTTGCAAATTTTGCTTGTATATGAAATCTTGCTGAATGATGCAATGATTTTGGGCATAATTGTTGTTTAGATTACAATTTTATGGCTATGGGTTTCTATTAATGATTCTGATAAATTTACTAGTTGCAGTAGTTGAAATTGAATGATGCATACTTAGATGCTCCTGCTTCACCTATCAGCATGACACTTTATCTGTATCTAGATCATCAGTTAGTTTTAGAGAAAGCACGATTCTCGCATTTCTTATGGCTTTTTCAACCCACATTGTAGAGTTGATCTCAAAATAACATCTTGTTGTTGCAATGAAGCATTCTATATATGTTGGTGAATATTGAACTAACTGATTATAACGGCATAGTTATCTGGAGTGTGGTGAGAGTGTGACCATAGAAGGCCAAGATTCCTATTTCACCCCACATTGTAGAGTTGATCTCAGAATAACATCTTGTTGTTGCAACGAAGCATTCTATATATGTTGGTGAATATTGAACTAACTGATTATAACGGCATAGTTAGTGTGACCATAGAAGGCCAAGATTCCTATTTCACCCCACATTGTAGAGTTGATCTCAGAATAACATCTTGTTGTTGCAACGAAACATATATATGGGCGAACATTGAACAAACTGATAATCGAATAGTCACTAACTCATGATTATGATGGCAGAATCTGCAGTGTGGTGAGAGTGTGACGATAGAAGGCCAAGCTTACACCATATCAGCTGTAACTCATCGTTATCAGCTGAGGAGAGGGAAATACGAACCTAGAGATAAAAGGCTTGATGTGTTGTCGACTGGAAGATACATATTGAACTTGTATTTGGAAAACTTGCTCCAACAATCTTGATATATCTTACCTTTGAAAACCAGGTATCTTTTATAATATTGAAGAGAAACTATATATTGTTCCCACTTTTGAGAGTTATTTTTATGATATGCATTGGCTTGTTTTAATGTAGTTAAGAATAATTTGGTAGATTTAGTTAAGTATTTTCCTAGTTACCTTGAACATACACTCATTCCACCCGTCGTTTAGTTTGCTCGTTTATAAATCGAAACTATCTTTAGGGTGTCCTCATGGAATAGTGTTGTATGTACGAATGCTCGAATCTATGATGAATATACTCCCTCCGTCCCACAATAAGTGGTCACTTTCTTTTGGGCACGAGTATTTAGGAGAAGGATGTTTGGGTAAAAAGATAGAAAGTGGTGGATCCCACAACTTTTTGTGAGAGAAGGAAATTTCCATATTGGGTAGGTCACCAGACTCACCACTTATATAGGACATCCCAATAAGAAATAGTGGCCACTTATTGTGGGACAGGGGGAGTACTACTTATCAGTTTTCACTCCCAAGGACATATTAACTCGACTCTTTCGGTTTGATTTCTTGTATATAATCCAATACCTCTATAAATCTATCGGGCCGGACCTGAAAAATCATGGGCCAGTCCAACCCCTATAGCTGGCCCAATGCATATACTTTTCCGGGTTAGCCCAAAATCCTATCGGGTGTAAATGTTGTGGCCCAGTTCGGCCCAAAATCAGGTCGACGGGCCCTTATACAATTAGGTCATGATATTCTAATTGAGTAGTAGGCTTTAAGAGTAGCATCAGAAGAAAAGGAAACAGATAAAGGGAAAGGCATTCTTGTATTTTATTCTGTGGTATAATCTTTAACCTCTTTTATCTTTCGGCTTGGTTTGTCAAAATTATTGACTATTGTGATGTGCCGTCATGAGCTCAACAATGAAGATTGAATTATTGGTATATCGTCAACCGTATTATATTGTGTCTCATGATTACGAGTGTAATTGAGTCGAGTCGAATCGAATCGAACTGTGTATTTTTCGGCTTGAGCTCGATCGGCCCGATTAAAAGTTTCTAAGCTTGAGCTCACCTCGAATTTATACAGAGCTTCAATTTTGGAGCTCAAAATCAACGCGATTAATTTAATTTAATTTCATTTAATTAAAAAAAAACGGTCGAGTAAAAAACTCGACTTATTAATTTAATTATATTTTATTGGTGAAAAATACATTTCAATTGGGAATTACTAAATTCTGATTGAAGATTAATAAAATTATTAAATTATTAAGTCCGAATTACAATAAAATAATAAATAATATAATAATTAATAAATCTTAATTGGCTTTAAGTTTGATTACACTAGCAAGCCTATCAAGTCGATCCATCAAGATTTGTATTCCAACCAATAAAGTTTAATCGCACGTACCATTCATCTAGCACGTATAAAAATGTTGATCATATCAAGTTTGGAATACCCATAAAGTTTAATTGCATGTACCATTCATCTAGCACGTATAAAAATGTTGATCATATCAAGTTCTTGACAACTCCATTCATCTAGCACGTATAAAAATGTTGATCATATCAAGTTTTTGACAACTCCAGCCCCTTGAAGAAGATTTATGTAATCATGGGGCTAATTTGAGAATTTAGATGTCATTATGACTGGACTAAGATTTTTTTTTTTTCTCTCAAAAGGAAAATAAAGTAAAAGAAAAAGATAACAATGATATATGTCTGCACTCTGATTATGATTATTCTTAAACATGCTATGTTGATGGGTGACATTAGTGGGTCCCCTACGAAACTTAATTGTCTCTTCATTCTTCCACATGGATGATTTATTTTTACCAAAACCTATACTTATAGTAATTGATTGGTATTAAAAAGGGCGCCGTAACATGAGTAATTTATTTACACCTATTTATCGTATTATTCTAAGTAATTATAAATAAATAATAAGTATCAATTCTACGAAATGGGTGATAGTCATTGTGTGCAATGTATTTTACTAGGTGTAGCATTTCTTCCTTCATTTCCTTGTTTAAGAGTAATATTTATTAATTAAATTTTCTTGGTATATCATTTGGGAACAAGAAATTATGAGAAAAAAAAATATACTAATTTATTTGGTGAGGAGAAAACATGGGTCATGGCTCAGTTTTAAGTTGTTTTGTTTTATCCGAACATTTCGTATGTGGCAAGGGATTTAATAATTTATTTTAGAACTTAGGAAACTATTGAACAAAAATAGGCAATTCTTATTCCATAAAATAGAAACATATATGATATATCGTGCTATATATATTAAAGTAATATTTTTTACAATTTTCATAAAAAACCATAGAGTTTTGATAGAGATCTATAAAGTCTAACGGACAAGAACATAAAAAAGTAAACGAATTAATTTGGATTTATACTTTATTTAGATTAAATTCTTATTACTTTTGACAATTTTGTACGAACTAGATTCCTAAAACCATTTTGTATTATAGCAAAATAACTTGTGGAATTGTGTCAGAAAAAAAACTAGCGTCCAATCCTTATCGATATTTAATAACAAATAAAAAATGGGAAATGGTATTAATTTGATCATTGACCTATGTGTTAATCCTAATCTAGTTGTATGATTAGGGTTTTCCCTTTTTTAATGACACTTTAATTTATGGGCATAATTAAAAATTATTAGAACTTAGGAATTACGATTATTGTGCATGAATTATATATATACTAATTGTCAGGCGGTCCACATGCTACGGTCCTAGTCCACGTGCATGCATGTGCCAACTCCTTAATTTCGCTATACGTAAATTAATGTGCATTTACTTAAAACCACACAATCTATCTAAATAATAGATAATTATAAAGAAAAAACAATTTATATTAGGAAATGATAGTAATACATATCTGGCATGTAGTATTCAAATTATGAATAAAAATAAAAAAATATTAAGGATTTCCGGGGCTCTTAATTAAATTTGGATAAGAAAAATGTATGATTAATGTAAGAGTATCCAATGTCTATTATTTTTCTTGTAGTGTTTGATTAAAAAAATTAAAATACATTAATTCTATTAATGTATTATGTATATACATTAATTTTGCAATTGATAGTAACTTCCCATAATTATTTGATATTTCATCTACATGTATGACCAAATATTTCTACACAGAACAAATAGATTACCATGCACTGCGTTTTGTGGTTATTTATGCAAATTTTCCAATATTCTATTTTTTCTGTAATAATTACAAATGTGTGAACTCATTTAATGGAGTTTATTATGATTCCTGATAAGAAATATGCAATTAGCTCGAAACATAAGAGTGGTACGATTGGGGCAAGATGTTTATTTAAGAGAAAGAATTAGTTCTTAAAAAAAATAGTAAAGGAAAAATAATTTTTTCGGAAATAAACACTTGAAAAAGTCTATGCGATTATGTTAAAAACTAATGTATCGTTGTAGATAAAGTTCATTTTGTAGAGAGTGGATTATTGTTTCATCTACTGATAAAAACGAAATAATATTTAAATGCTTCTATCAATTAATTTTTTCTCTAGACATCGAAAAAATTATAAATCTTTAATTACTTAAAGAAAAAAATTACCAAATAGATAAGTGATTATTGCATTTTAAATCATGAAGTTTGCCACATATTGCAATTTTAACTCTAACTTTGAAAATTTACATATTAAATTACGAACTTTCAATTTTTTATAATTTGAACTCATATTCTATTTCCCTCGCCAAAAAAGCTTACGTGATTAATTGGGTTTATTTGACAGCGTGACGTATAAAATCCGTCATATTAAATGATGTCATCATAGTTTAGTTGTTTGGGAAGACAAGACGGCGTTGTTCTATACTAATTTCCTTAAATTTTTCGGCGAGTGAAACGGAGTATGCATTCAAATTGTAAAAAATTGAAAGTTCGTGATTTAATATGCAAAATTTTAAAGTTTGAATTAAAATTGCAAAATGAGAAAAAGTTCATGATTTAAAATGTAATTTTTCCATAGGTAATATGATAATATGTCATGATAAACGAATTAATTTGAAATAAAATCAAAATCCTATGTATATGTGTTTGTGTAAAACTGAAAACAAATGAAATTAGAATTTTTCAATACCTAGGCAGAATCTTTTGCTCTATAGCCTCACGCTTAATATTTTATTTTCTGTAGAAAAAAAGTTTCCCAATAAATTATTTTACAGCCGTTTCTTTTTTTCTCCCTCACACACCAACACACATACTGCGTGTGCAAACAATGTTTTAGAGAGAGAAAGTGTGCATTAACTCCCTTCATGAAAAACAAGTGCATATAGTAGTATTTTGTACTACTCACAGACGACGAGAGTGAGCGTTACAAAAACAAGAAAAGGTGAAAGATTTTAGAGAGAGAGACTGAGTCTGAGAGAGAGAGAGTGAATAGAGTAAAGACGGCTTTTCGATTTGATATACGCAAATTATAGAACAAAATTCGTCTCTCTCTCCTTTTCCTTTTCTTTATTTCTTACTTTTAAATCATTGCTTGTGAACTGAGCTTCAGTTTTCTTTCTTCTTTTTCTTCCCATTTTGCGATCCATTAAACGACAGAGAGAGAATAAATTTCACTGAAATTTTTATCGTTATTGGCATAATCTTGAATTGTTTCTTTTTAGTTTATCTTTTTGTGGGAAGTAATCTATCTATCCATCAAAACCCGTTTCTTGTTCCGATCGGATCTGAAAACGACCTGCGCAACAACATTGAGGTGAAAAATTGAAATAATAAAAAAGCTGTTCGTCAACACAAAGTTCATTTACTTTGTGGGAGTAGCATTTTTTCTCAAGGGTGATGAAAGATTGTTCAGCCATTTGCATTTTCTGATTAAGGTAATTCAAGAACTCGTTTTCCCCCTTTTCTTACTCTTCTCCTTTTGTGTTATTTGATTTTTGTTTATTTAGTTTTCGTTTATGTATTTATGTAATGTGAGTAGAAAAAAGGAATCTTGACTGTAATGGGACTCGAGAATTGAATCTGTTAATGATCAGTTTGAAGTTTTGGGAATTCTTGTTTGTTCATTTTATTTTCTGGTTAATGGGATTTTTAATTCTAGACACATTATGAATTTTGTATGGGATTTACAGTGTTTTCTTGTTCATTGTAAAAATTATTGTGGTGTGATGATTCATATATATTTGGAGTTAGGTTTTAGCCTTTTGTTCTGAGAATTTGAACTCAATTGACTGAAATATTTCATGTGTTGAGTGGTTTTTGGGTGTTTTTGAAAATTTTCTGCATCAATTTTTCATGATTTAGTATTGAAACTGCCTTAGTTTATAATTGTAATTAGGTTAAGCATGCTGTTTTTGGTGGTGGAATTTGAAATTAATAGACTGAACGATTTCATGTGTTTTGAGTTCATTTGATTGAGTGATTTTTGTGTGTTTTTTGAGATTTTCTGCATCAATTTTTTCATGATTTAGTATTGAAACTGCCTTTGTTTAGATTGAATCCTGCTTGATTTGGTGGTTTATGTATTGCAGTGTCGATGCCTCACGACGCTATGGAATCGCTTGTGCAAGGAGTTGATTCCATAGAGATGAGTTGCAGTTCTGTTGGCAAGGTAGAATATAAGTCTTCCTCTGCACCTCCATCGAGCCGCCCACCCCACCATCCTTCCACGAAGCATCATAGGCACGGTGGAGGCTCGTCGGGATCCCACTCAGTTCCTAAGGACTCGGTTCCTAAGGATCATATCATGAAGACCATCTATGCCCCGTCTGGCTCTATGGTCGTTTCAAAACGCTCCTATAAAACTGCTCATCTAGTCATGCGTAAAAATGGGGATAATTGTGGATTGGATGAAGGGAAGGAGAAAGTTCAGAGCAGTGGTGTTGGAGGTAGTGAAAAGGAGGAAGATAATGCAGGGAAACGAGTAGAGCAACGAGTTGATGATGCCAAGATTTCTGATTCTAATGGTGTGGTTGAGCAACCGGTTGAGGTTGATTCGTTGCCAGCTAAAGAAACTGTTGACCTATTGAGTGCTCGTGTGAGACCTAAAGTAGGAACGGGTTTTTGTCCGAGCCCTCAAGGCAGTTTCTACTCTGCAACGCAGTATGCAGAAGCTAAAGAGAGTTTCACTAATACTGAAGTGAGTGAATGTGCAAGCAGTATTGGGAAGTCTGAAAGTGGCGAAGTCAGCAACTCGGGTGACTTTGTTGAGAGTAGGAAGACGAGCATATACAGAGGGAGCACCGGCAGTGATGTTAGTGATGAGAGCAGCTCGAGTAGCTTCAGCAGTGCTATGTACAAGCCACATAAAGCGAATGACACGAGGTGGGAGGCGATTCTAGCTGTGAGGTCTCGTAATGGTGGGGCGTTGGAGTTGAAGAATTTCAGGATTTTCAAGAGATTGGGATGTGGGGATATAGGCAGTGTTCATCTTGCGGAGATGATAGGGACGAGAACTTTGTTTGCCATGAAAGTGATGGACAAAGAAGCTCTAGCAAGCCGGAAGAAGATTCTCAGAGCTCAGACAGAGAGAGAGATTCTTCAGTCTCTGGATCATCCCTTTCTTCCCACTTTGTACACTCACTTTGAGACGGAGAAGTTCTCGTTCCTGGTGATGGAGTTTTGCCCGGGCGGAGATTTGCATGCACTTAGGCAGAAACAACCTGGGAAGTTCTTCCCAGAGCACGCTGCTAGGTAGAACTCAACGAACTTCCCTTTTTTATACTGCTTAAAACTCACACATACAGTAACTGGTCTCTATTTTGGAGCAACATGCGTAGAACTTGAAAAATTGAACTTACTTCATATCGTCTGTTATGATAACAACTCTTTTGGAAGTAGCATCCTAGTTTTCTGATAAGCTCAAGTCATAAAGATTCATTTCTAGAGTTACTATTTGAATATGTATGTCGTAATTATTTATTACTCTTTTGGAGTACATGTTCTTGATTTCCCATCATTCTTTTCTTGATTTTTTTTCGATTTATTTTTATGCTTAATCTTTCAGGTTTTACTTGGCTGAAGTTCTCCTTGCTCTAGAATACTTGCACATGCTTGGGATCATCTACAGAGATCTTAAACCCGA
Organism: Agastache rugosa; assembly: GCA_031470985.1. Classification (NCBI taxonomy): domain Eukaryota; kingdom Viridiplantae; phylum Streptophyta; class Magnoliopsida; order Lamiales; family Lamiaceae; genus Agastache; species Agastache rugosa. Next base: position 894,286 of record CM062606.1, read on the forward strand.
AAACGTTCTAGTGAGAGAAGACGGGCATATAATGCTCTCCGATTTTGACCTCTCCTTGAGGTGTGCAGTGAGCCCGACGTTAGTCAAGTCTGCAAACGTCAATGCAGAATCCAAGAACTCGGGATACTGCGTTCAGCCCGCCTGCATGGAGCCATCTTGCGCGATCCAGACAGCCTGCATCCAACCTACATGTTTTGGACCGCGTTTTCTTGGCAAATCCAAGAAAGACAAGAAATCCAGACCTAAAACAGAAATATACAACCAAGTCACCCCTCTCCCGGAGCTGATAGCCGAGCCCACAAGCGCTCGTTCCATGTCATTCGTGGGCACACACGAGTATCTAGCACCGGAAATCATCAAAGGAGAAGGCCATGGCAGTGCAGTGGATTGGTGGACTTTCGGGATTTTCCTCTACGAGCTCTTGTTTGGCCGGACGCCCTTCAAAGGAGCAGGGAATCGAGCTACATTGTTCAATGTCGTGGGGCAGCCATTGAGATTCCCTGACTCGCCTACGGTCAGCTTTGCTGCGAGGGATTTGATCCGAGGCTTGCTCGTGAAGGAGCCGCAGCATCGACTTGCTTATAGGCGTGGAGCGACTGAGATCAAGCAGCACCCGTTCTTCCAAAGCGTGAACTGGGCTCTCATTCGTTGCGCTAGCCCGCCGGAGGTGCCACCACCATTTGTGGTGAACGAGCCGGCGCCTGTCGCCGCGCCCTCGCCGTCGTCTGCAGCCGGGAAGGTGCAAGGTGTGGATGTGAAGCCTTCGGGTAATTACTATGAGATAGATTTTTTCTAGCTGATTTTGTTTTTTTGGAATGCCTTGAGATGATTTCTATTATCATCTTGTACTGAAATTTTATTTTTAGGGATATTGTTTCATTGCAAGGAATATATAAATCTGTTGTTCCTTCAAATGAACCGGTGTAAATTGCTGCAGTTATTTCATAATATTGCACGAGAATTGGGTTTAGATAATTTTATTTTATATTTTTTTTATAGAAAATGTTGGTGGGATTAAATAATTTTATTTGATTAATTAAGATTTAGTATTTTTATATAAAAGAACAGACTAGGGATGACAATGGGTCGGGTTTTTACGGGTACCCGACTATCTCAAACCCTAATGGGACGGGTTTGGGAATTATTAAGTGGTTTTGGGACGGGTTTAGGTAGAAACATTCAAACCCGTGACGGGTTTGGGTCGGGTTTGGGAAATTACCTACGGGTACCCGCTACCCAAACCCATTTATATATATATATATATATATATATATATATAAGATAACAAAATATTATATATATGTACATATAATTTATAATATAATTATAGATATTAGTGTAAATATTATTAATTTTAGGATTTTATATTATTCTCTTTAACCTGCATACAAAGAATTAATAATTTCAGTAATTAAATATTTATTTTATATATAATTTATATTAGTATAAATATTAATAATTTTAGGATTTCTTATTATTCTTTTAACCCACATATAATTTAATTTAATGAAATTTTCTATTTATACTTATGTTAAAATTATGTTTATAATATTTTGTTATTTCTACTAAATTTAATATTAATATTTATGTTCTAGTACATTCGGATTTTTAGCGGGTTTTTAATGGGTATTACCCAACGGGTTTGGGTCGGGTACGAGTTTTAAAATAATTTTTTAATCGGGTTTGGGACGGGTATGGGTTGAAGAAATTTTAATGGGTTTGGATTTAGGAAATGCTTAATGGATGGGTACCCGATCCATTGTCATTCCTAGAACAGACATGTTTCTTTGAGTGGAAAATCATATTATAATTAGCAATTATAACATATGGCCCACATTTCTCTTTACTGGAACTAAATAAAGAATGAATTTTGCGCGGATAATGGCTTTATTAGTTTTAAAATTTAAATATTGCGCGAAAATTGGCTTTATAAGATTTAAAATAAGTGAGCTTGGAGTGTTCCATAGTATTTAAACTAAATAAATAAGTTACTTCATGTTCGAACTAATTTTGTTTGTTGAAATAGTAAACAAACAAAATAGTAAAAATTTAATATAACACATTTTTAAAACATAGTCAATATATCTATACAAAAACTTGTGTCACACGTATTTCGTCTTTAAAAAAAAAGTACTAATACATTATGTACATGAGATCAGACTTCAGTCGTACTTGACACTCTACACGACTTATAAGTAAAGAACCAAAACAAATCTATTATGGGTGGTCGAGTCAATGGGACAATTTAACGTGTGAAAAGTACTAGAGTTCGAGTCCCCTCATTAATTTGTTACATAAACTTTATCCAATACAATTTTTCTGTATCTATGACGAACATAACATGAAAGAGACTATCACTTCATGGCCTAAGTTTGGCAATAGCCTCCTTCACTAGGTGAATGGATGTCCCAACTCTTCCTACTCTATCAATCTCTCTCATAACTTCTTCCATCAAGACATTCCTAGAGTGGTTGGATGCTGCATTGGAGCTCTAAGCAACAAGAGCAAAGCATTGGCCTCCTCTCGAGCACGCCTCGTCCCGTCGACGCTAACATCCCGATTGCGCCTCTGATCTCATAAACCTGAAAATCGTGATAGATTTCAAAATTAAAAAATTTAATAAAAAAACACAAAGTAAAGTTTTACAAATCAACAAAAATGGTTAAATGAGTCGAGTCGAGCTTGAGCTCTAACTCCAAAATTAATTTGGTCAAAGTAAATCAAGCTCCAACTTGGACTTTTTTTAGTTGAACTCGAGCTCGAACTTAATACTACTCAAGTAACTCAATTCCACTCGACAATACCTCTACTTATAGTTAGATTCGGTTTTTTGGCCGAACCAACCGGTTCTTCAGACCGAACCAAATAATAAGATAATTTGGTTTGTCTTTTAATCTCGGTTCGATTTTGCACGCTCCTAGTACTAAGCTTTCCCTCCCGAAGGAGAGGTTGAGCAGAGCGAAGAGAGCAGCTTCGATAGATTGATTATCTTCTGCATGAAGCATTAAAATCAATTGGGAAATCACCTCTTTGTCGTTTAATCTCTGCTTCTGCTTGCAGTTGAGCTTGCCGATTTGTACGGCTGCTAGAATTTGAGCTTCTCTTTCAACTATAGAGAGCTTTTCTGCCATGGCCCCTCTCTCTATTCTCTCTCTCTCTAGAATTTGAGTTTGAAGCAACTACTATTCTTTCATCTCCTGAGCTTTTTTAAGATGGACAACTAACTGATTTAAATGGAAATGTTTACAACTTAAACTTTCTATTTATAGAAGAAAGCCACGTCAGCATCGGAAATAGCAGAATAATTTATTTATTTTTTGTTTCAAAATAGGAAATCGAAATTAATAAATTAGCTGTTGAAATTAAGCAAGTCATTTTGCGAATGTAACGATATATAGTTTGATACTATAATCAATGCTAGGGACATTAATTTATAATCCATCCGTCCAATTAATATTTTTTTTTTCTTTTGAACATTTATTAAGAAGGTGGGTAAAAAAAATAGTAAAATGGATAGTACCCACCACTTTTAAAAAGTTTATTATTTCTTTTTTTTGAAAACATGACATTATTAATAAGGCAAATTACAAAGGAAACCTCAAATTGGATAAATAGTACCCTAAATTGGAATATTTAAATGATCATAATATAATCTATATATTGTCTAAAAAATATGTTCTATTTTTCGTATCGTGCTATACATATTAAGATAAAAAAAAAATAGTTAAGATGAAAAAAGAAGTGTTATTAGCATTGAATCTATATTAATTATCCTTCATAAAATACGGAACAAGATACGGATAATGGTACGTAAAATCTTACTCTCTTCCGCCTCCGAATAAATGATCATGCCGTCAAAATTCGGTAGACAATGACAAAACAAGATCATTTTTCTAGAATTTCGAAATAGAACACATAATTGAGAATAAGTTTTATCTCGATATAAATAAACAACTAATTGCACCGTCTGATTTTGCTTCGTAAATTGTAACAACTCCCTACTAAAAAAAGAAATTAATGAATCCTATGAGAGAGGCGTTTATCAATCGTAATTTGAGCAGAAATTTGCGACTCATCAGCTTCGTGGAAGCATTGCTCCCATTACTATGAATTCTTACATTGGAAATTGCATAATTTCATTGACTGCTGATGTCTGCAATATTTTCAAATACACGATTTTTTAATATAATTATTAATTATTAATTATAATATTATCTACTACTATATGTATATGGATTTTGGATTTACTAATAATATTTAATTGTCGTCAAGACAATTAAATATGTAAAGTCTTGTATTTGAGCCAAACAGACTATTTATACACTCTTATCGTAACAAACGAACCCTGATTGCTAGTAATATATAAGAGTTAGTTAAGATCTATACCGCTTTTTTTTCCTGCAAATTAAAAAATTGTCTATAGAAAAATAAATACTCTCTCCGTCCACAATAAATATTTCACGGGACAGTAGGCACGAGTTTTAATAAAAGTTAGGTGAATAGGTCTCACATTAGGGATAATATTATGTTATTTAATCGAGATAGTAGTGGGTTATATGTGGTATTTTAAGTAAATAAGTTGACACAATAAGAATAGTGTGTGGTAGAGTAGTGTACCAAAATGAAAAAGAAATATTTTTTTACAAACGGACTAAAAGAAAAGTAGAATCGTTTTTTTCGTGGACGGAGTGAATATGTTTTTCCTCGATTTCTAAATTTGATTACATCCTCAAAATTGACAGCCATGGATGGCGTCAAGATCTCATAGGTCCAAGTGTTAAAATCTATCCTATTACGCAAAGTAAACGCCCCCTATATGTATTTGAATTTTGAATTTACTAATAATATTTAATTGTTGTCAAGACAATTAAATAGGTAAAGTCTTGTATTTGAGCCAAACAGACTATTTATACACTCTTATAAACGAACCCTGATTACTAATGTATAAGAGTTAGTTAAGATCTCTACCGCTTTTCTTTCCTGCAAATTAAAAAATTGTATAGAAAAATAAATACTCTTTCCGTCCACAATAAATATTTTACGGGACGGTGGACACGGGTTTTAATAAAAGTTAGATAAGTAGGTTGTGAGTAGAGAAAGAGTCCCACATTAGGGATAATATTATGTTATCTAATCAAGATAATGGTGGGTTATATGTGGTATTTTAAGTAAATAAATTGATACAGTAAGAATAGTGTGTGGTAGGATAATGTACCAAAATGAAAAGGAAATATTTTTTTATAGACGGACTAAAAAGAGAAGCATAATTGTTTTTTTCGTGGACGGAGTGAGTATGTTTTTCCTCGATTTCTAAATTTGATTACATCCTCAAAGTTGACAGCCATGGATGGCGTCAAGATCTCATAGGCCCAAGTGTTGAAATCTCCTGACGTGGCGTAAAGGCCCAAAACAATTGGAAAGTCGTAGGCCCATTTTTACCATAATATAATAATTCAATGAAAACCAATAATTATTGATATTATTTTGCAAACAAAAATTCTCAATATTTAATGCCAATCTCATCATTTGTGATTCGATTATTGCATGATTATTCATTATTGCGACGCTTCCGTAGAGATGATGGACTAAAAGTTGGTGGCCATTTCTACAAACTCGAAACCGATTTTTTTATTTTATTTTTTATTATTCTGCTCGTTAATTCGGATACTATTTATGCCAAATGTGTGATTCCGATTCACTCTCCTTTCCTTTTCGTTTTAGTTTATTCGGTTGATCATTCATCAAGTTTGGCGTTTCCGGTTGTGATTGTGAGAATTAATTTTGATTTGCAGGTGTGATTTTATGGCCTCCTCCGCATTTTTACTCTTCATAATTTGGATAATTGATCCTTAATTTTTTTTTAATTTTTAATTTGGGTTTATTTTGTCGATTCCTTCTTCTTCTTTTTTTCCGCAGCTGGAATGGATGAAGGGAAAGTTCACCCGATTGCGAGTAATTCCGGCGAGAAATTGGGGGCAAATGCGACGCCGGCTAATGTAATTCGTGATGGCGATGGATCGTCTAGGGTTATATTGTCGGAGCCCACCGGTTGTACGGCTGAGGTTTGTGTATTTTGATGGAAGAAGCACAATTACTTTTATTTTTTTTTGATGAAATTCTTGCATCTCGTATTATATATATTTATTATTATTATTATTTTGATTTTGTGTTTTGCGATGAGGGATTTTGAATTGCAACTGTTAGTTAATATATGGAGTAGGAATTCCCCTGTGTGTGTGTGGATAAGTTAAGTTTAAGTTTAGCTTACTCGGAGTAAAGAATTATTGAAGAATCGTAAAAATTTATATGTTTTACAGGTGCTTTTGCATGGCGGCCAGATTGTTTCTTGGAAGAATGAAAGAAGGGAAGAGATGCTATTTATGACCAACAAGGTGAAGTGTAGAGATTAATGTGACTTTTTTTTTTTTCAATCATAGATAAGGTGGTAAGAATTACATACAGTTCTTGAATGGATGATTGCGTATTGGAATATCTTAATGTATGTATGAATGGTATTGGGAATTTTGATGAGATATGTTAATTTTGTGGAGCAGTACTTTCAAATATCTTGTATCTGTAGTATGGCAGTTAATAAAGTTATTAGTTGCTTGTTTTTGTTATAATTATGCATCATTTGTTATCGGGGTTTGGCAGGCTCTTTGGAAGACTGGTAAAGTCATCAGGGGCGGGATATCCATTTGTTTTCCGCAGGTGAATCACTAACTTAGCTATAAAGTATCTAAAGCTTTCTATCTTTATGGTCGAAGTCTTATTGATTCCATGTGCGTATCAGTCTTCCAATTTTGGGTCCCTGGAGCAACCTGGATTTGTGAGGAATAGACTGTGGTCGTTAGATAGCTCTCCTTCGCCTTTGCCCCCTGCCAATAGTCATTCAACGGTGGATCTCATGCTTAAATCCACAGATGATGATCTGAAGACTTGGCCACATAGGTAAGTAGGAAATATAATGACCTTCACCCCAATATTTCTAGTAATTTGAGATATTCTTATGTCATTTTTTTCTAATGCTGTGTATAGATTTGAGCTACGTCTACGAATATCTCTGACTGCTGGCAAGCTCACCGTGATCCCTCGTGTCCGGAACATTGATAGCAAGCCATTTTCCTTCACGTTTGCTTTATGCAGTTATCTATCTGTCTCTGACATCAGGTTCTTAGCATCACTTACAGATATTCTTCTCATTTGCTTGCTTTAGGTTTGTTAAATTCAATTCTATTCAATCTATGGTGCATTTGCATGAAAGTTTAATTTTTGCATGGATGGGGAACTCTCCTGTCTCCAGTCATACATAAATGTGCTAGATATATTGTTACCTTACTTGGTGCTCGTTCGATTTGCAGTGAAGTGCGTGTTGAGGGCTTGGAGACTCTGGACTACTTTGATAATTTGTTACAAAGAGAAAGGTATACTGAGCAGGCTGATGCAATTACTTTTGATGGTGAGGTAATGTTTCGTTTCTCATTTTCTATTTCTGTTTATTATGTTTGTAGGTCTCTGCTCTGCAATTACATTTCTGTTTATTACTCTAGTTGGTTATGCAAAAGGAACTTTGGAGATCAGAACTTTAATTTCTCGAATCAGATTCTTCTAATTTTCAAAACTTGTCCAAGCAGTTAAGTTTTAGCATCTCTTCTGTGTGTCGATAGGTTGAGCGGGTCTATTTAAGCACCCCACCAAAGATAGCCATGATAGACCATGAGAAGAAGAGAACCTTTGTACTTCGCAAAGAGGGCATGCCCGATGCAGGTCCTTTCTTGTGTTGTTATTTTCCCTTCAATGTTGTCATCTTCATCCTAGCATTCATTTTTTAAAAGGAGTGATCATGGCGTGCAGTTTTATGGAATCCTTGGGACAAGAAAGCGAAGTCTATGCCAGATTTTGGTGACGAGGATTACAAGATAATGCTATGTATTGATTCTGCTTCTATTGAAACCCCAATAGTCTTGAAACCCTGTGAAGAGTGGAAGGGCCGTCAAGAGATCACAGCTGTCTCTTCAAGTTATTGCAGCGGACAGTTAGATCCTCGAAGAGTTCTTCAGGGGTACAAGTATTGAATTTGTAGCGCACTTCGGTTCGGGCATCACTTATCATTTTCCATTGTGTATATATGCTCTCTCTCTCTCTCACTCTCTCTCTCTCTGTCTCTCGTAATCAAACAACCATTTATGGCTGAACATCTTAGTGACATAAGCAATATGTACGTTGGTACATGAGCTGCTGCTTCTTTTTGTGGAAGCACTAATCCAGCTGCATGTTGTTTGATGAGCTTCATCATCTATCTTCTGCTATATGAGGTTCAATCATTAATGTTTTACGTTGATTTTTGAATGAACATTATCCTGTCTTTACACTTCTGTTCTGTATTATTATTTGGTCAATTTGATGCGAATATCATACATTACAACCTTAGAAATGTGTATTGGATGCATTTACATAGACTAAAAGATCCCTTTTCTAGATTAGGTGCATTAATAAGCAGGTAATACATATTCCAGTGCTAATATGAAAGCTCCATGGATATTCATGAAATTTCCCCTCGTCAGTCACTTATTTAGAAATTGCTATGTGCTATAGAGTAGACTCTTTAGTTTTATTTACTTACATATCTAGTTTCAATACCAAGTCCTTTTTAGAACAGAGAAAGCAGAGATGTCCCAAATTTTTCCTTGGCTTCTTTGTCAAATGCATCTTCGCCCAAATACATGTGTACATATGCCCTGCATATTAGTTCGCTTTGAACTGTGCTGACGATCTCACCCCTAACTGCATTGTTATAGAAAAAAATCAAATGAGTAGGAGCAGTATGTTTATAATAGATTCTAGGATGATAGTTCTTACCTTTAGTTTGGAGTGTGTATCCCGGAAGCCTGGATATCTCGATTATGGAACCCGGTTTTAGCTTTATGTTATCTGATGCTTCTCCCATAATCCTGTAATTGATTGATAAACTCGGTCACCTTCTTGAGTCATAGTTTTCTTGTTTTACTTTGTATGTTTTACTTCGTATACATATCGAAGGAATTACAGACTTACATTTTTGCAAGTTCTTCATTCTTCCTTCCAGTCAGCTTCTTGATGGAAGCTCCTAAACCTTCATCAAAGTTGTTCTTTACCATGCTCATTGTTAGGCTTGGGAACACGATCACTAGTCGGACCATCATCCCAGCATCGCTGTCTATCACCGTTTGATACATTTCCATTGTTGCTTTAGATGGCGCTTTCCCCATTTTCGCCCTTAGAAGATCTTTTATTTTCTCATTGTCTGCATATATACCTGCAGTTGGAGAAGAATGAGTCAGTTTCAGGTATCAAAGTGAAAAATGGATACCTGAAAAAGGCAAATACTATTGTTTCATTTATGCAAATTTGTCTGAATTGAATTTATTGTACCGTGTTTGTGATTATGTGACTGAAGCAGGAGGTTTTAGTGATGGTTTTGTACCAAATCCATAAATCTTGATGCTGATTCCAATCACACTCTTCTTTCTCAGACCAACAGAATTCAGCTGCTTTCCTGCCACCACAACTGGGAAAGATGTTCCAGTTTTAGGTTCCAATTTAACAGGTATGGTTAGCTCTTCCTGCTCGATTTTTGCCTCTTTCTCAACAGGTTTCTCTTCTCGCTCACCTTCGGGCCTCTCTTTTTCCTTGTCGTCGCCCTCATCTTTCGTTGTAGAACACAGAGCAACACTTCTCTTGGGGTCAATCTCTGCCATATTTCAGTTTTTTCTATGGTAGACATTTCTTGATAAATGGTGTTTAAGCTATAAAGAAATATGAAACTATTTTGAGTGGTTGTGTAATTAAAGTCCTAGTGTTGCTCTGTGTGGAAATTGTGGGGTTCATTTAGTTCTAAGAAAGCGATTTTTCTCTTGTTTAGAAACTTGCACGATAGGGCTCATTGAATGTTGAAATTGACTGTGCATCCGTCGATTTCTGTGGTGAATAAATGTACGACGACGGAATATTTGTCGATAACTTGTGAGAATCGAGAGTAGGCGCAATGAACTCTTCTAGCAACTTATATTACTTCTTTTCCCGGAACGACGATGAATGAGGCTAGATTGTTGAGAAAGTATCACTTGTTACGATCGAGAGGTTTAAGGATGATATTCATTCTTGAGGCAAGATTGTCGAGAAAGTATCGCTTATTAGGGTAAAATGTTTGAATGATGAACTTCATTTTTGAGGCAAGATTGTCGAGAAAGTATCGTTTATTAGGATCAAGTGTTTCAAAAATGAACTTCATTTTTTAGGCAAGATTGTCGATTAAGTATCGTTTATTAGGACCAAATGTTTCAAAAACGAACTTCATTTTTTAGGCTAGATTCTCGAGAAAGTATTGTTTATTAGGATCAAGTGTTTCAAGAGCGAACTTCATTTTTTAGGGAAGATGGCCGAGATAGTATCGTTTATTAGGATCGATTGTTTCAAAAACGAACTTCATTTTTTAGGCAAGATTGTCGAGAAAGTATCGTTTTGTTAGGTATCAAGTGTTTTAATGATGAACTTCATTCTTGAGGTTAATTTGGAATCGTGTCGTACCAATAATTTGGAATAGTTCGCTAGAGAAACACTAAAGATTGTTAATTTGTTGGAATTGGAATTAATCCACACAATTGAAATTGTGTCGTAACAATAATTTGGAATAGTTTGCTAGAGAGTAACACTATGGATTATTAACTTTGTTTGAATTATATTTGTTATGTGAAAATAAATACGATATGTTTAGATATTATTTATTTTTAAATGGAATACAAAATATGGTTGATCTAACTTTTTTTTTTAATATCATTACAAATAGTAATACTCACACACTCCACCTAGGGTTTTTTTGTGGCCGAGAGTACTCGAACCTCTGACCTATTGGTCAACAAGCAACCACTCCACCACTAGGTCAGGGTTTTTTTGTGGCCGAGAGTACTCGAACCTCTGATCTATTGGTCAACAAGCAACCACTCCACCACTACCACTAGGCCAGGGTTTTTTTGTGGCCGAGAGTACTCGAACCTCTGACCTATTGGTCAACAAACAACCAACTCCACCACTAGGCCATCTACACTCCACCACTAGGCCAGGGTTTTTTTGTGGCCGAGAGTACTCGAACCTCTGACCTATTGGTCAACAAGCAACCACTCCACCACTACCACTAGGCCAGGGTACCACTAGGCCAGGGTTTTTTTGTGGCCGAGAGTACTCGAACCTCTGACCTATTGGTCAACAAGCAACCACTCCACCACTAGGCCATCTACACTGGGACAAAAATATTGTATAATTTTGGAGATGCGGGGTATCGATCCCCGTACCTCTCGCATGCTAAGCGAGCGCTCTACCATCTGAGCTACATCCCCATTTGGTGGTTGATCTAACTTTTGCTGATAGAGTGGTGTGCTATATTTTAGTTTGAAATGCTTCTTTTTATAATAGAGTGCATCTACCACTTCTAACCTGAAAAAAGAAAAGGCGAAAACTAGACACAAATGGAATAAATGTTTGAAAATTCTTTCATGCGTTAATTGTGTGTGGAAAAGTAGCTTGTATTGAAATATACCTAAAATTCTAAATTAATCGTGCAAAATACTCTTTTCTTGTGAAAAAAAGAATAATAAATTTAGTTATATTAACCAAAGCCTTGAGCTGAGTTATATTATCTTGATTTGTATGTCCCAATAATTTTTGTTTTGGCTTAACTCAAATTAGATCTTCCTTATTGATGTGGCCAATTAGATTATGGAATTATATTGATGGGAATTTATAAAAAAAAATCGCTTTAAATTTGTTTAGTTATTGTAGTTTCCAAAATTAAATAATTATAAAATGTTGCTTAAATGGGTTCACGAGTTGCAACTGTTGATTCTCGTCATGGAAAAAACGAGTGGAAATCAACATAAAGAACTTTAAATTGATTGTTTTGACTATTAAGTATAGTAGATAGACCAAACAATTACTCAATAATAAAATTGTTTGTGCACTCGATCAATATTTTGTAAGTCGAATGTAATTTTCATTCATTATAAAAAAAAAATGGAACAAATCTCTCGAGTCAATATTGTATATGTTAATAGATCAAATCATACTCATCCTACTTCCAAGATATTGACACCAAATTTCAAAATATTACGAATTTTAGCTTTTGAAGACCAATTCCATGATATTCACACCTAAATAATCGCCAATTACGTAAATGTTAAATCATATAAATAACAACTTTTCTTCTTATGATTATTATTCATATTTTTTGCGTGACCAATTGATTAAATTAGTTGGAAATATAAATAGTTGGAGTTTGTTGAAAAAATGCAATAAATAGTCAAACCTAAATAATTCACCGACTGCTCCAGCCTCCCACGGGATTCATCACAAGCAACTGACTTCATTTATTCCTATTAATTTATATGTTTCTTCTTGCTTTTATTTATTATTATTCTAATTTGACCAGCAAAAATAAAAATATAATAATTCACAAGGAAAAAGGACAAAGAGGTCAGCCTATCCATTCAATTTTGTATTTATTTATTATTTATTATTTTATTATTTTTTTTTACCACCGACGCATAAAAACATCCGCAGTTTCTCGCGAAAACAATTTTGACTCTTACGAAGAAACTTCCTTTTCATTTTTTCTTCCTCCTTTAGTTCACATTGTGATACATACTACTTTAGATAAAATATATTTTATGAAAAAACAATATATAGTATTCCCTCCGTCCCAATAGCAAGGTCTCACTTCTTTAATTGATGAGAGTATTAATTAATAAAAGTGAGACCTTGCTATTGGGACGGAGGGAGTATAATTTTGTGTAGTCGTATTGTATATATAATTTTGTCTACTTTCGATAAAATTACATTTTATGAAAAAATTCATATAATTATGTGTAGTTGTGTATATATATATATATATAGCAAGAGGTGATGTGCTACATACCTTCCGTGAGCACCTTTCCTGGACACCTCTCTCATTTCGTCCATATTAAAACTATTTCATTTAATTTTTGATATTGTGTTTTATTTTGTTACCTTAGAAATTGTTATTGAAATCGTTAAATTTACAAATCAATCAAAATCAAGCTCGATTTCTTCTTTTTCCCTTGAACTTCAAATAAATGAATAAATAGGAGAAATCGAGCTTTGATTTTTATTGATTTATAAATTTAACGATTTTAATAATAATTTCTAAGGTAATAGAATAAAACACAATATCAAAAGTTAAATAGAATAATGTTAATATGGACGAAACGAGAGAGATACTCACGAAAGGTGTGTAGCACCTCTCTCTCTCTCACTCTATATATATATAATTGTGTAGTCTAAATAGTTATTTGGCGATGTAATAATAGGAACACGAAGTTTGATTTGAAAACTTTCTAAAACATCACGAAAAGTACAAAAATATCAAAAATGAAACAAAAAAACAAGTATCCGTGTGTAGAAAGATAAAGACATTTTTATATGAGTGATGCTATTCGGACATAAATGTCCGGACATAATCTAGCTAGTTTAGGTAAATGAATCGGTTCGATCCGTTTAACTTATTTATTTAATTTTGTAATTTCTCCACATTCACTCTATATATATATAATTGTGTAGTCTAAATAGTGAATGCATAAATATCTATTAAGTAATAGTATTTCCGAAAGATTAGTGAAAATCACAAAATAACTTTATTAGTTTAATTTCGTATTTTTTGTATTCATATTTCTCTCTTTAAAAATGGCGGTTTAGATTAATTAAGTAAATACATTATAATACTAACCAACACCATTATTTTATTTGATAAATTATAAGTTAAGATTATTAATATATTCATTTTATGTCCGGACATATATGTCCAAAAAGTATTATTGTTTTTATATATTTAACTCAATTACGTGATGTGATATTAATTAATCCTCTCCTTCAATCGAAAACCAAGCTAATTTCTTTTCAATTTTGCAATTTGTAATTATGATTTGTACGTTGACTTCATTTTTGGAGAAGATACGCAATGATTTATTTATAACTATTTAAGACATGTCAATATAAATCATAAGAAAAAATAACCAAAAAAGATTGGCGTTACCATCATGGACAATAAATTAATAATAATAGCGGAAAAAGACAAATATTCGGCATTTAAAAGAAATAAAACTCTAGAAACAGAAACTGGTGGGATCATCATAACATGTTATGTGTCATGGCGTTATCTACTGCATGAGCATTCAATTTCATGTGAAATAACTATTTAATTTAAAATATCATATCAAAATCTTTTTTTTGACAGAAAAATTAAGTTTATGATTTTTAAATACACATTCAATATAATGAAAGTATGTTATTATTTATTTCAGCACCACTAAGTGATGCGCACATATATATAATACATAACATATTCGTGTTGCACATATTAAATGACGTTACTCAAAACAACATGTGAAATAAGACACATGCACACAATATAATTTTATATACATTCATAAAAAGAGTTTACAATAGATATCGAATACATTAGAGCCATTGTATACATTAAACACAATAATATACTTAAATTTAATTAAAATTAAAATAACAATTTTCTAATCAACTGGATTAAATTTAAAGACCATCGGATCCATCTATTTAAATCCTTAAAATTTCAAAGCCGCTTCATACAAATTCACTATAAGAGTATTTATTTTTTTTAAAAAAATCAGATAATAATTTTTATATATTCTATCATAGTTAAGTCAATTTTGTACATAAAAAAAGAAAATTTATTTTCTCGACATTATCCATACTATCAAATACAAAAATATACCTAACTAACTTATCATGTCTATCGCCCAAACTTAAATATAAAAATAGAAATCAATCAATTGAGCCTCGAATAATTTGTTGAATATATTTAAATTATATAAAGTATAAAAGACAAAATAAGATGACCCCACTGATTTCTGACACGGACAGAATTCCTTCCGCCACACACACACACACTCTCTCTCTCAAGATCAAATAGTACCCAAAATCTCAGCAGAAAATAGTAGTACGCGGTGAGAAAATTTCAATAAATTCCGCAACACTTTTTCTCAACATCCTCAAATTTTTGTGTCCACTTTCTTCTTTGGAAAAAATGCAATTTCAAGATTAAAGTACAAAGAAGCATCCAATCATCTCGGTGCATGTATTTTGTGGATATGGGTCCGTGAGAAACGAAGTTGGGCAGTTAAATTTCATCACTTCCATTAATTTACTTGCGAGAAATTCTCTTTCTTGAGGTGATTTCGATATGTGATTTACTTGAAATGTGTGGTAAAGGAATAAAGCTTTGATCTTGGAGCTGTTTAAGCACTCTTTAGTAAGTGTGAAGTCTTGAAACTGGTAATAATTTGCAGAGAGAGAGAGAGAGAGAGAGAGAGAGATTTGGAAATGGGATCTGGAAACGGGTTTTACCCGGGAGCAGAGTTTGATTTGGACCCTAAATGGTCGGTGGATCCGAAGCTTCTCTTTGTAGGGCCTAAGATTGGAGAAGGAGCTCATGCCAAAGTCTACGAGGGAAAGTAAGTTGACCTTTTGCTCTTTTGTCTGAATCTTGATTTCCTAAGTGAAGTAGTTTATGATTCTGTAATTATGAGGAAGAGCAGAAAGAAAAAAATTCCCATAAATTCTGAATAGTTGTGATGTTTCTGCCATGAAATTCTAATTTGTTGGGATGAGAGCAGTATTTTACACAACAAATTTAAGGAATTTCTGCCATAATAACAAACATAATTCACCAGCAAAAGTTGTGTTTGTGATGAAATCTTTCATCTTGTTTGTGACTGCCAACTCAAATTTTTCTTATTGGCCTTTTTCTAAGATACAAAAATCAGAATGTTGCTATCAAAATTGTTCAGAGAGGGGAGACAGCTGAAGAAATTGCAAAGAAGGAGGGAAGATTTGCAAGAGAAGTTGCAATGCTTTCCAGAGTCCAACATAAGAATTTAGTTAAGGTTGTTTTTTATTACAGAGATGACTGATTTATTACTACTGTCATAATGAATTCTATTGTTGTGTGTGTGTGTGTGTGTTGGTGTGATATTTGTAATGAGATTGATTAAGCTAAGAATTTAGTTAAGGTTTTTTTTTTATTACAAAGATGAGTGATCTATTACTAATGTGATAATGAATTGTGGCTTCAAATCACACAATCTCTCTGTGTGTGTGCGTGTTGGTGTGATATTTGTAATGAGATTGATTAAGGTGGATGTTTAAGAAATAAGATGTCAGCATTGTTTAGTGACACTCTTCCTTCTTTATAGTTCATTGGAGCTTGCAAGGAACCTGTCATGGTGATAGTGACCGAGCTTCTTCTTGGTGGGACGTTGCGAAAGCACTTAATTAACCTGCGCCCTAGGAGTCTGGATATACGGGTAGCTATTGGGTTTGCGTTAGATATTGCTCGTGCAATGGAATGTTTGCACGCACATGGAATCATCCACCGCGACCTGAAACCTGGTAACAGATTCTTGATCTTTGTCCCGAGTGTTTAGCCTAATAGCTCATGCAGAAAGAATTTGTAATAAGTTGTTAGGAGCAATTCATAATGTTGCTCAAACTTGTTTGCTCTCGTGAAAGCTGTATAACTCGTGCTACTGGACTAGAAAACAACTGGCTTTGAAGAACCAAGGTTAGGAATTTGCTTGTTGAAATTTGTATAACTTTTGCTATAAGACTAGGAAATAGTGAGGTTAAGAATTTGTGATAAGTTGTTGGGAGCAGTTCATGTTGCTGCTGAAAACTCGTTTTGTTGAAATTTGCAAGGCTTCGAGTTTGTAATATGTTGTTAGGACTTAGGAGCAGTTCGTAGTGCTGCTCAAACTCGGTCTCTCTCCTGAAATTTGACTAGGGAATAGTTAGCTTTGCAAAACTAAAGTTTGTAATATAAGTGTCTGATTAATCATTTCTGTTCTAAGTTATTTTCAATAGGGCAGAGATGGAGAGTGTCCACATCATGGTTGTCTGGTTGAATATCCGATAACATGGCGCGCTGATAGCTTGTTTTTATCGTTATATCTTCCTTCGAGATTGATAAGCATGTGATTTCCTCTGTTTCGCAGAAAATTTGCTCTTGACAGAAGATCGACGAACAGTCAAACTTGCTGATTTTGGTCTGGCAAGAGAAGAGTCCTTGACTGAGATGATGACCGCGGAGACGGGAACCTATCGATGGATGGCCCCAGAGGTAGTTTCACAACGTTTTATCATTAAATTTTTTTTTATCAAAATGATTGAAGAAAAATATTGCTAATTTATGTTAGTTTAATATTTATGTTGCAGCTTTATAGTACAGTGACACTTAGGCATGGAGAGAAGAAGCATTATAATCACAAAGTGGATGCTTATAGTTTTGCCATTGTGCTATGGGAACTCATACACAACAAGTTACCCTTCGAAGGCATGTCGAATCTTCAGGCAGCCTATGCCGCGGCTTTTAAAGTAAATTCCCTCGACTCTTCATCCGGATATCCATACTTTGATGGATCGAACAATCTTGAGCTTGTCTGATCATACGATCCTTCAAATTCGAAATCCTATGTATTGTCAATCTATTCAGTGGACATAGTTAACGCGTGATTCTAAAGCCGGTCTACCATCATTGAAACGTGTTTTCCTTTCGTTTTCAGAACGTGAGGCCAAGCGCAGACGACCTCCCCGAGGAGCTGGCTCGAATAGTCACGTTATGTTGGAAGGAAGACCCCAACGCTCGGCCCAACTTCACTCAGATAATACAGATGCTCCTGCAATATCTCTCCGCGATCTCCCCACCAGAACCAGCCATACCACACCGCGTCTTTGCTTCTGAGACGAACGCTGTCTTCCCACCAGAGTCTCCGGGGACGAGCGCGTTGATGGCGAAGAGGGGCGATGCCAGCAACACACCGGCAGCAGCGATGGAGGATGAGTCGAGAGGGCTTTTCTTCTGCTGCAGCTGATGAAGGAGGTTTATGCCTTGATAAATTCTTGAGTAGAAGGCTTCGTTTCGATCGAATCGAGCTCTAACTGGTGTAGGAGGTTCATCTTCTGCAGATTTCTTGGCTTCAATTTGGTGTGATTGAAGGTAGCAGTTGTAGATTATGGAGTTTGGGTTGCTGTGATGAAATTGTGAGGTCCATCCAAAGGCCTTTGCTCCATTGATATTAGTAGTAACAATCATATTATGCTGCAGCTCTCAAATATCTATCAATACCTATTATAAAAAAAAGCATATTATTACAAAATTAATTTTGCCTAATATATCCCTATTATATATCTATTTTATGGGCAATAGTGTAATTTAATAATAACTTACTAATTACTTTTAAAATCAATTCAGTGATGTAATCCTATTATAACTCTTTTAAAAATTAAATTATGTTAGAACTCTTTAGTGTGACAAGATTATTATTGTTATGAAAATATGCGATTTTTTTTTTGAATTACAATGTATATATATAATCAAATTAAGCACTACACCACCATATAGGCTGGACCTCTACACCACCACGCAGGGTGGGACAACTACACCACACAAAGGTGAGATTACTACACCACCACGCAGGGCGAGACAACTACACCACCAAATAAGGTAGGAAATATAATAACACCCGCAGACAGGCGGGGTTGAACCCAAAACTTCTCATTAAGAAAAGTCTTGTGGTGCCTCAGCTAGCCACTTAATTTATGCCTCATTAGCGGAAATATGCGATTTAGCAACAAAATTTTCATTCACTAATATAGCTTATAGACGGACTAACGACGGACAATAATTGACGTTGATTTGGGCATTGCCGGGGAGTGATCTAGCGACGAATTTAATTTTTTTTCTTCTGATTTAATTAGTTTTTTTTAACCTACTCAAATTCCTATTTATATCATATCAATATATTTAAAACAAGAAATAATTTTTTTTTTCACTTTTTGCTCTTTACTAAATGAAATTATTTTTCCTTTAAAAATAAATGACATTTTTCTTAAAAAAAAAAAGTTATGCTCCTTTTTAATTTTGAAATTGAAGAATTTGTACTAGGGCGAAAAAAACTAGTTCAATAGAAGTCTAATGTATATGCGAGACTAATAATTAATTACTGAAAGTACAGGGGAGAAAATTGCAATTAATCAAACTGCTAAAACCCCTAAACAATTGACTCCCACCCAAAACCCCAATCAAAAACCCTCCGAACTCCAATTCGATCGCGGCCGGTTTTCAATTCCCGAAAAATTGCTGCAAAATGTTTTCTGTTTATTCTAGAAATCTCCGAAATCAATCTCTCAGAACCCTTTCCTCCCTCCTCCTCAATCAAAGGTAAGCTATTTTTGCTAAAATTCATTGAAAAACTTCTCATTTTTTTGTGTATGTATCTGATCGACTGAACTTTTCTATTTGGTCAGGATTGATGTCATTACAAGAAGCAGTTTTGCTGCAAATTCGATGCCCGGAATCAGCAATGTGAGTATGCCGAACTGTGAATCGCCGTCGGCGGCGAAAATGTGGAGCTGTTTTAATGGAGCGCGGCGTTTCTCGTCGAAGAGTATGAGGAGTAAAGTGGAGAAGCGGATGCAGCGGGAGTCGGGCAAAACCCTAAGGGAAATTCGGAGGGCGAAAAAATTGAGGAAGAAATTGATGACTGACGAAGAACGCCTCATATACAATCTTAGAAGGGTATGCTGCTAACTTTTACTAGTGTTTGAAGATTTTTGTTTGTATGGTTTTTGTGTTGAGGGGTTCTCTAATGGCGAAATGTCATAATTTATTTCGTAGTTATGTGAATTTAGTTGCTTGATATTGTATATTTAAGTGTTGTGTTTTAAATCATTCTGTGTGATGTGAACTGCTTGAACTTGCTCGTGCAATGCCGTCTCTCGAATTTGCAGTTCAAGTGTTATTAATCTTTTTGAGACGAAGAAATGCAAGCTGAGCTTAATATAATGGTTATGGCTATCTGATCTGATATCAAATACTTGATATCATATATGTACATTCCCTCGGATGTATTTAAAGGCTTTTCCTTATCTTTTTTCATGACTCGTTCTTTTTTCGCGTTTGATTGTACTCTCTGCGTTTTTCCAAATATTTTCGTTTTTTATTGGACCTTGTTGTTGTACTTTTGTTGCTAAACATCTGGTTCACTTGAAAGAAGTAATGCTGTTTTTGTAATAATTGGCAGTATCGAGTTATCTTCTTTGTGCCTCCCTATTTTTGAATTTTTGCAAGCTGAATATTTCACCGTTTTGCTTCGTGTTTGACTAGTCCAGGCAAAGAAAAAGGTGGCTTTGCTTCTTCAGAAGCTGAAAAAGTATGAATTACCGGAACTTCCATCTCCTCGCCACGACCCTGAGTTGTTGACTGCCGAGCAGTTGCAGGCAATCAAGAAGATTGGCTTCAGAAATAAGAACTACGTTCCTGTTGGTGTTCGTGGTGTCTTTGGAGGAGTTGTTCAAAACATGCACCTTCACTGGAAATTCCACGAGACGGTCCAAGTCTGTTGTGATAATTTCCCCAAGGAAAAGATTAAGGAGATGGCATCCATGCTGACAAGATTGAGTGGTGGGATTGTAGTAAACGTACACAATGTGAAAACCATTATCATGTTCCGTGGCAGAAATTATCGCCAACCTAAGAATTTGATACCTATCAACACCCTCACGAAAAGGAAGGTAAGGCGTAATCTCCCTCAATTTGGCTGCTCGCATGATTGCTGTTTATCGCATTGGCTTTAAATTATTGTAATAAACTTTGTACCTTAAAATAGGGGCCCTTATTAGTAGGCCTGAGAGTTCACAAATAATAGGTATTTTTCACATGCAGGCATTATTTAAGGCGCGATTTGAGCAAGCCCTCGAATCTCAGAAACTTAACATAAAAAAGATAGAACAAGACCTTCGGAGAAAGGGTGTCAATCCTGATGATCCAGTTGCCATGGCAAGCATCCAGAGAGTGGCCTCGACTTTTTTCAATGCTATCGATAAGAGAGAAGGAAGTCCTTACGTCTTTCGGGAGGATAAAGCAACACAAGTGGCATCTGAGGGCCCTCAGCAGCCGCAAGACGCTGGAGAAGACAGTGATCAGGAGGAGCTCGATCGCTTCATTGCTGAGATAGAAGATGCAGCTGATAAAGAATGGGAGGAGGAGGAATCGGCGGAGAAGGAAGAAATCAGCCGGATTAGATACTGGAATAGAGAAGATTTTGGTGGTAGATACCAAAGATATGAAGGTAACAGAAACGAGGGCTCAGATAATGAAACCGGGGATAGAATGAGATATAGGAATCAAAGGCAAAGGAGGAAAAGTTCTGATAATGAGGTTGAAGGAGAAGATGGGTTTGATTCTGATGGCATGGGAGAAGTGGTTTGTGGGAGTTATGTAGATGACTCTGATGAAACTCCCGATAAATCTAATGTGGAGAGACGTCAGCGTAGCAAGACTGTTAGAGCCAACAGCAGGGGTTTTGGGAGAAATGAAATAAAATCCAATGATAGGAGGAGAAGTTTTGATAGTGAGGTTGTAGGCGAAGACGGGTTTGATTCTGATGGGATCGGAGAAGTGGTTCGTGGGAGTTATGTGGACGACTCTGATGAAGCTCCTGATAAACCTAATGTGGAGAGACGTCAGCGTAGCATGAATGTTAGAACCAACAGCAGGGGTTTTGGAAGAAATGAAATAAAATCCAATGATAGGAGGAGAAGTTTTGATAGTGAGGTTGAAGGCGAAGACGGTTTTGATTCTGATGGCATCGGAGAAGTGGTTCGTGGCAGTTATGTGGATGACTCTGATGAAGCTCTTGATAAATCTAATGTGGAGAGACGTCAGCGTAGCAAGACTGTTAGAGCCAACAGCAGGGGTTTTGGGAGAAATGAAATAAAATCTAATGACAGGAGAAAAAAGACTACTGTTTCAGAACTTGCATTGAGTGATTTGGAAGATGTAGCATTGGATTCGGAGGGCGAAGGACTGGACCTGAGGAGTCCAAGAGCATCAAATTTCGATTATCGGAGCAGTAGTGATGACGAGAGCTTTGAACAATTGGAGAAACACAAAGGAATTAACAACGCTAACAGAGGTTCACGTAGAGGTACTTCAGCAACGTTGAAAGACAGTGCTTTTGCTGAAGACGATTTGTTTAGCGAATCAGAGATAGCAAAATGGGAATCAGATGCCACATCAGGAGAAGATGATGAAGGCAGCAAATAAATGACATGCAGTATACCAGAATCAGAAACTCAGAAGAATTTTGCTGGAATTTGAACTATTCCAGCCATTGATGAAGCTGCCAAAGTTGCTCTAAAATTATGCAGGTTAAAGGATTACGAACTTCTCTGTTCCTTGTCAAGAAGCGGATACAAAAAAAGGAACGAAAAGACTAACAAAGAAAATAATGCATGCCCTAGACGTTGTGTTATGCATTTGGCTGGAATTGTCTGCATTCTAGGGCAGCGTCACCATCAACCCTAGTTCAAGTTCCTCCACAACGAGTATATTTTCAGTTCAGATTGAATACTCACATGTGTCCAATGGTGGGATCTGGAATCATCCACAACATGTTCGTGATTGTAGGAACGAACGCTAACAGCCTGATGTAAGGTACCTACTGATGCCTCATTGCCTCTAGACAATTGCTAATTCAAACAGCAACAGAATTCCTCTTTTTGCATTGCAAGTTTTTTTTAGGTCTTAATAGCATTACTGGATGTCTGAGTGTGCCATTGGGTTAGTTTTTAAGTTTATAAAGCGCGTTTCGTGCTGGTAAACTTGATTGTTCTCGAGCTGTTTCGAAACTTGGGTCGAGTATTGTTATGTTCAAGCTTTCGAAGCACGAGTAGCAACTGGATAGATCAGAAAATGTAAATCATAAATCAAGCATCATTTTTTTCTTCTCTCGGTCTGATGATCATCAAATCAATTTATCTAACTGCTCAGTTTTTTATTTTTATTTTATTTATAGTTTCCCTCTTTTCCCAGGCATATTATTTAAAAATGAATTCAAGAATATACTGAATATGTATATATTAACCATGATTAAGGCATTTCATATCAAACTATTTCATCCTTCTCTTGATTTGACTTCATGATTCATTAATTAATTTATACAAAAGTTTGTATCGGACCATCGTACGAGCTAGTTGAGACTATTCATTATACCACATTGCAAAATAATAATAATAATAATAATAATAATAAATAAATAATAAAAATCAATCATTTAACAAAATAATATTATTCGATATTTTATTAGTACAAGACTACAAATAAAGTAGATGACACGAGAGAACTATTTTTGTGTTCTTTCAAATAAAACTCCATAGGCAGATTTAAATAATTATATTGACAAATGATGGAGAAATGAATGATACGGCTTTGAGCTATTTCAAAGCAAATATTCTTTTTGACAAAAAATAGAAAAATATTCACAAATTCTTGCCGCCCCAAAAAAACAAAGATAAAAGATAAAATAAAATAGAACACACACACACATACACACATCAAACAGAAACAATACATGATGAAATCAATTGGAAAAACATAATAATATATGATAAAAAAAAAATCAGAAAATATCAACGTTAGCATCATCATAAATCCCAGTGAGCAGCCGTGATACAAATATAGAAGTTCAACAACATGCAGTAAGATAAGATTACATCCATAAATAACTCTAGAAATTAAGAGTAAAAATGCCAAAAACAAATGAACCAACATCCAAAAAGAAAAAAAGAAGGAAAAAAACCCGAAGCAACCACGTTGTCTCGACACCGTTCCACAGCCAAAAGCCGGCAAAAAAACACGAGTGAGCCAGCAAACAAGTCGTGCCCTTCTTCAAACCGGATTGAAGACGAAGATGTCTAGCTCTTCTCTAAAGATCAGCTACCTACATTGGTACCATACTAGTCCCTTTTCGTCTCCTTTGGCTCGTTGCAAAATGAGAGCACGGCCACCTTCAAGAATGTGTGCCTCGCCCTCCACCCTCAGCCACTCTCTCTTATGCAGTTCCCAGGCAGAAGGTACCTGTAGTCGTCTGCATTCTCCAACAAGAACGAGGGAAGATGAACTGCCGAGTGTGAATGAGGAATCGGGCCCATTTTCCCGATTATATCCCTAAACGTGTATTCCTCAGGCAGCATGTCGTAGAGATCAGCACCTTTGCAGATGAGTTCTTGAATCCTCTTAGGGCTGAGGTAGTGAGAGAATCTAACTCGATCCGTGTGGCTGTAAGCCTTCATCTTGAAGATGAAATCACTTATATAACGAAAGCAGAAGCTGCAATGCCAGCCAGAATCAGCCAAGAGATAGTCTGTTTGGCGATAATGAGCATATCTCGTCTTCCCCCTTTGGTACCTATGGATCGAAGCCCTCCAGCTCCGAAGATCATACAAAAACTCGAACGAGTACAAGTAGTTCCTCAGCTGGAGGTGAAGAATGGGAGGAATGTCGTCACACCATCTTAATAAATCAATGGTATGCCTACTCGGGATCTCATCAACATCCGACATTACAAGTAGATCGTCATCTTCTATCCCAGCAATCCTAAGCAGCTGGTCGAGCGCTAGCCTCTGGTACGCTTCCTCAATAAACGGGTTCTCACCTTTCCTGAACCTCCCACCAATCGTTCCATAAGTCAGCCTAGGCTCAACAAATTTGAACTTGTCCCGGTTCAAGGCGAAGTTGAGAGGCTTCGGGAGAGCAGTGAAGGTAGAATTCGCCTCGAGAAGCACAAACTGTGAGATGTAAGGATACATTTCTTTCCATCTAATCTTAAGCATGTCTACTTCATTGCTGAACAAGACTGCATCATAGACGCGCCTAGGGAAGTCGCGGATGCCCCATCCATGAAGCTTGCAGAGAGTCTCCATCGTCACATTCTCGTGATAATAGTGAGTTATGGTTATAAAAGGCTTAGGAGGAGATTCCCACAACGGCCGGAGAAAATAGGTAATCTTTTGGCCATGGAGATATATACCAACTATGCCCGAAGGAATCACTAGGCATAAGAAGAGTAAAGCCCTCACATCTAGCCCTAGGAACGACCACCGGACTCTCGACATGATCAAGAATGCTGAGAGAGCTTGCTGCATATTGAAAACAAGCATTTTTTTTCAGACATTGGATCATCATAGTATCAGAAAAAAACAAAGCATTTCTGTTGAAAAGGAACAATTCTTGAGGTAATGTAGATTATTGCACAACATTAATTTTGCTTATTCTTAAAGATTTGAACTATTTTGAATTATCCTCAACAGAAACAATGCCATTTTTTCAGCAAGAAATCTCATGACCACGACAAAATACCAAATAATTCTAGAATATTCGAAGCCCTTCTAAATTAACAATGCAGTTAGAGGTGATGGTGCTAATTCAAGTTTACTTCTACCTTAAAATTTCAGAAATTTTTTCTGAATTTTTTTTCTGCAAGAAATTTCATGAGCACAACAAAAATACCAAAATAATTCTAGAATGCTCGAAGCCCCTCCAAATGAACAATGCAGTGAGAGGTGATAGAGCTAATTCAAGACTTCGAGTTCACTTCGACCTTAAAATTTCAGAAAAAAAATACATACATAGAATGTAAGAAATATATAAAAAATTGCAGCCCAAAAAATCAAGCAAAATATGATATTAGTAGAGAATCAGCAAGAACAGAAAATTTTCTTGATTAAAATGAAGTCACAAATCAAGAAAAAGTAAAAAATAAAACTAGAAATGTCACTGACCTGTGCCAAAAACTATGCAACAGCTTGATTCCTTCAACTGATTACAAAAGAATATTCAATTCCTCTAAAAAATTGAAAAGGAGAGAGAGAGAGAGAGAGAGAGAGAGAGAGAGAGAGGGAGGGAGATAAATGGCCAGAAGCGCCTTTAATTATATATCGCCACCCTTTCAGAGAGTACAACAATTATCAAACATCATAAAGAGCCCAAAATCTTTTTCTCTTCGTATCCAAAAACAATTCTCTCTCTCTCTAGAAATACCTCTTCCTCCGCCGTGATTGCATACACATAAAAAATCGTGATCATAAATAAGCGGAGGGAAAGAGGAAAAAGATGCAAATTCTATTAAAAATGGCGAACCCTGGTGAAAAAGGAGACCACCCCAGAAAGAAAAAGACAGAATTTTGGAGAGAAAAACAGGGGAAATTTGATTTGTTCTTGATGTTCCTAAAAATGGGCAATCCTCCTCGAGAAAGGGTTGGTTGTATTTGTATATCTTCTCACCAGTTTTCTCATTCTCTCTCCTCTCACTCTCTCATAAAAAAGAAACCTTTTTTGCAAATTTTCTTGACGCAGAGAGGCGGAATGGAAGGTTGAGAAAAAGAGATTATTTGGGGAGAAAATGGCGTCTGGGATTATAGTATATTTAATTTTAACGGAGAAAATAAATCAGAAATGGAAAATCGAAGTGCAGATGCGATGGAAAATTGTAGTGATTGTGAAGAAGAAAGAAAGGAAAGAAGTGTAAGGTGGAGACTGCATGCCTATTTTTTTTTTCCTCATAAATTGGGATTAAATAAATAAATTGTGAGGTTAAAATCTAAAAGCAGTTTAAAAAAGGATATTGTTGTAATTTATGCTTCATTATGAAGAACTAAATTTACGCGATTTTTCCAATTAAAGTGGGAAATGTTTCTTTTTATCTGGTAGATTAACAGTGTGTATAAAATATATATTATATATACAAATAAATATTCCCTCCGTTCTTTTTTAAATGTCCTATTTAGCTTAATTTTTTGTTTCCATATAAGTGTCCTATTTCAAAATTTGAGAGTAAATTAATGACATTTTTCCAATTTTATCCTTATTTAATGCTTCTAGTAATTTGTTAATTAGTTGTATGTATACATTAATGATAGTAATTAATAAGGATGTATAGGTAAATTTCTTTATTTTCTTAGTATGTGTAATTTGTCGGTGGGGGACACTTATAAAAGAACGGAGAGAGTATCGATTTAAGTCTCAATCCTTATGGAATATTTCAACATTTGATAAGTTTATAAGTTGACGCTTAGTGTTTCAATTGGTTACATGAAATCTCATGCGATAAGATGATATTTGATGTGGAAATATATGTTTAATTACACGAAGAAAAAAAAACATGTAATGTGTAGTTATTTCTGGACGATCTCTGATTTATATAATAATTTACAAATAATGCAAGAGATTTAAATTGGATTAGACAAATATTGTGAATGGGCTCGGATATTTGGTTCTTTTCTTCTTTTTGAGAGATAAGAATAATGGAGAATGTGATTAGGTGTATATTTAATTCATGTTAAGCTCTAATATTCTCTGTTGCAAAGTATAATAATTATATGCATATCAAGACATTGAGTAGATAATCTAACTACTTGATTTTTAGAATGAAAAGTAATTATTAATATCCTATTATGATATAATTTAATCAGGCGACAATATGATAGCTAAGCAAAAGGGCTATAAAGAATAAAATAAAATATTTAAATTCTTATATTTTCATTTGATATTAGAGATTTTATAGTAATTTGATAGGGACATAATTTCAATTTACTTCATTATCATATACAGTACTCCCTATTTATTATTTGGATTTTTACTAGACTTAAGAATCTGAAAATTAAATATTACGTCGGTTGAAATAATTGTAATGAGTAATAATATCTTAGCCGTTAATTATTTGTTTAAAGATTAAAGTTAGACATATGCGTCATGAAGCTAATATATATTCTAGCTCATTGTTTAGCTCGAATTTCTAAGAATTTTTGCATTCAAACTTTACGATCGACCTTCTTAACTCCTTGCTCATATTCTTCGTAATATTATTGTTCGTTTTTTTGTATAAAAAAAAGAGAGAAGATTATTATCGTCTCGTCGACAATCTATGATACTTGTCCATCATGAATACCTAAACACAAGTTGCATATGCAAGTATCTTAATTCCAATATACTTTGGATATGGAGGAATAAATGAATTAACCTTTTTTCTCAACCTTTTTCATTTGTGTTGGTCTTACTTTTTGAAGTTATTCTTTTTTTGTAAGTTTCGAAAAGAGGGCAATGTTAAAAATTAGGTGAAAAGAAGTCCATAAAATGTGGAAGTTGGTATAAAGCGGGGCTCAAAATCTAAACAATTTAAACCAAAAAGGGCTAAACAATTAGTATATTCTTTTCTAGCGGAAATGAACATAGATTGTGCTATACTTTTCATTGGAGTTAGGAAAAAATTGTCTATATATCTTTATTTTATCTATTTATCAGAGTTTTTTACGTCTGAACACGCATAAACACTTCTTATAATACAAATGTAAGTAAATCAAACTGAATCGATGAATTACTCATGAGCCGAGTCAATAAAAGTTTAATATATATAGCCACTAGATTTGGGCGCATAAGAAATAATTATTAAATTAATTAATTAGTACTTTTTCTCTAATTTTATGAAGTATTTATAAGCTCGGCGAAGTTTGATTAGAATTCAACTTAATAGCAATTAGCAAGTGAGTCGATTTTGAGTTTCTCCTCATTCAACCTAACTCATTTAATCATTTACATCCCTATTTATGGGGAGATAATAATATTGATGGAGAATCATGGCTCTATTGTTTTTTTTTTTTTAATATTATGTCGATCTGACAACTTCAACGTACATAATATGGATTATCCTTAAAATTTTCATTGAATAATTAAATTTTACATCTTATGGCTTTCTACTTTAAATTAGGTATCCTGTTTGCTAAACAAAACTATAATCATGAGCCTATAGCCAATCCAAAAGAGTTCACCTATATCAAGTTAATAGAAATTAACTTACCAACTTTATTGTTTGGTGAAAGAATAGCGGCCAATGGCTATGTCACGACTATTAAAAAGAACATTTTATACAATATTTCGTTTTTTTTTTCAATAAAGTTTAGAGTATTGAATAAAATTAAAATATGTATATGATGCAGGGAGAAGCGTGAAACTAATACGATAAACGAATACCTTCGTTGATTCAACGAATACCGAAAGCAGACGTACAGATTAACGAATACCTTCGTTGATTCAACGAATACCGAAAGCAGACGTACGAGTTAATCTGTTGATTCTCAAAAGAATATCAGAAGAACACGATAAAAGGGAAATAAACCCTAACTTTTAATATCAAATATCCAACCGTCTAATAACATAATGAAAAACCCTATTTATACTTAAACCCTATCATCTAAAAGGAAATACTAGATAACTTGACCCCAAAGACATTAAATAAATAAAGACTTAATAATTGAATAAATAAGTACTAATTACGGGCCTCATCTCCATCAGTATATGCCTTATATGTTCATATTGATACATAAACATGAAAGAATGTTGTACTTATTTTTGGGATAAGAGGGCAAATTTGACGTTCAATTCTAATAAGAAAATATGGACTATAGGGAAAAACAGTAAATTTAAGAGATGATTTTATTTTGTTTTGTATTGTTTTGAAGACTTTTCATTCATTGGGAAAAAAAACACGATTTGTGCATCGAAATTTCCATATATAATAGGAAAAGTAATGCTATTAATATTAATTTTACCAACTCAAAAAGAAATTATTTTTTTCCCAGTTGGGCCTTTGAAAAGATAAATATTAGAGATATTGGCCCAATGTGTTTTTGAGAAGAGCCCAATATATTTTTTAATTGGCCTAAGTAAATTTCATTTTATAAGCCCATATCTAATTAGAGTCTTCATCTGTCAAAGTCCATAATAATTATTTTGACCGATTAAATTAAATTAAAATTGGAAAATAGAGAGAGAGAGAGAGAGAGAGAGAAATCACTTCATAGGCACAGAATCAGAAGCTTTGTGCTAAAACAGATTACAATGGCGACATCACTGCACCTAAATCTCCTCCACCACCTCCGCCGCTGCAAGCCGCTCTACGCCTCCCGAGCGCCGCCGCTCCGCCTCCTCTCCCTCCGCTCCAAACCAATTAAAATCACTACCACAAGACTCCTATCCACCACAGCCACTCCATACCCACTGCAATACGAAATGATTGTCTCCCGCCCCGCGAATTCCCCTCACCGGCAGCCCGCCCGCCGCCGCCTCTCTCCGGCCGCCTCAGCCTCGCAGCCCCAACCCGACGCCGAAATGGGCTTCAACGAGTGGGTCGATAAGAAGCTTTCCAGCAAAGGAACTGATAACACCAACACCGAATTAACGATGGACAAATCGAAGAGAAAGTATTACAACAAAAGGAGGAAGAGAATGTACGGCGAATCGGAATCGGATGAGGAAAACGGCGGCCGCGGCGGCGAGAGCGATTTTATCGAATTGAAGCAGGAAGTGGTGGAGCTGCGCACATTGCATAAGAGGGAGGAGGAATTGTATTTCTACGACACTTTCGCTTATCCATGGGAGAAAAACAAGCACTACAAAATGGTTTATCAAATGGAGAAGAAGTATTTTCCGGATCAGTGCTTCGATAAGGCCTTTTTGGAGCCGGGGACGGCGAATTCGAAGCAGGGGAAGAGGGAAGTGAGGTGTCAAGCTGTGAAAGGGAAGAGTGAGGATGATAAAGGGTTGGTGTTTTTTGATGAGAGAGAGGGAGAAGGTAATGATGTGAAGGCTGGAGATGTTAGTGAGAAGAAAGTGGAGGATTTCTTCAAGTGTTTGAAGAAAGTCCCCAATGAGAATGGTGCCGGTGGGCCGTCTCCGGGGCCGTTTCTTTCCAGTAGGAGCATTGGGCTTCCGCCCAAGTGGGATAGCCCCAGTGGGACTGTGATTTTGATCAACAAACCTAAAGGTGAAATCTTTTATGGCATTTTGATTTTTGAGTGAATCTTGGTTTTCTAGTTTATATGAGCTTTTATTGTGTTGTTGAATTTTGAATTAGAATTTTGCCAATGTACATATATAGATTGGTACGTATATCTCAAGCTGTTATTATGATGTTGAATTATGAGTTTGAGTTTTGCATGATATATTTTGAATTGGAGGGAGGGGGAGATTGAACTCGAGACCTCTCTCGTTTGTATATCAGTTGGTGTATTGATGTTGAAATATTATGTCCCTATACCTAAAAGACGTACTCCTGCGAAAACGAAGAAAATGGAAGAGGATGAGATATTCTGGTTGGACATTTTGAGGATGAGATAGCGTAGGCCTTGAATCATTCTGCAATTTGTAAGCTGATTAAGCAAAGGAGAAATGAAAATGATCGAGTAGACAAGTTTTTCAATTGCCTAGGCTTCTAATGCCAGCAATTTCTACACTGCCTTTCTAGGAGATAAACTAATAGCCATTTGGAACAGGTTGGACATCATTTACAGTGTGTGGGAAGCTGCGACGTCTGGTTAATGTGAAAAAGGTGATTGATTTCTTTTAGCATTGAGGCGGTATGCCCTTAGTGTATCTTCACCGATTTTCTATCATCTTTAGGTAGGCCATGCTGGAACTCTAGATCCCATGGCAACGGGGTTGTTGATTGTATGTGTAGGTAAAGCTACCAAGGTGGTTGACAGGTAAGCTACGACGTGCTTCATGAAACTATATTGCTAGAGAACATTTGAAATGCGGATGTGAAGTATTGCAGTTTCATTTTTCTTGTAGTTACCAAGGCATGATGAAGGGATACAGTGGAATATTCCGATTAGGGGAAGCCACCTCGACATGGGATGCTGATTCACCAGTGTGTTTTCACTTAACCCGACCTACTCGTTTATATTTCTCTACGTCTTTCTTTTGAGTTGTTTATTACATAGCCTTGTGTATTTACATGCATACTTAAATAAGTGAAAATTGATGATTTTTGATGCAGGTGATCCAAAGGGAGTCTTGGGAACACATAAAGGATGACGATATAAAGAAAGCTGCCGCGTCTTTTTGTGGAGAGATATGGCAAGTTCCACCGATGTTCTCTGCTATTAAAGTAAGATTTCTACGCCCATGGCTTGAATCTCGTTCTCCCTTTTCATCTGGAGATACCCTCGACTGTATAAGTCATCCCACGTTCATCACTGACGAAAAGTTTCATTGTAGAGACGATGCCTTATAAAATGCAACTTGTGAATGCACAATTGTAGAGTCTTTGGAATTCTGAGATTACACAAAAATCCAATGATGTCTTATCTATATATATTTAAATGCTTGGATGAAGTTACTCACGTTTCGTGCCTGAAATTGGCATCTAGAAAAACAAAGTTGCAAACATGCAGATCGCATAAAATATAATCATAAAATAGTTCTTGGATTTCTATTTTCCACTGATTGTTCTATACGGTAGGTTGGAGGAGAGAGGATGTACGAGAAAGCTAGGAAAGGAGAAAGCATCGAACTTTCCCCAAGACGGATTTCAATCTTCCAGTTCGACGTTGAAAGAAGTTTAGAAGACAGGTTCTCTCATCATGCTAGTAGTATTTTATTTAATCAAATATTTATGCTTCATATAATTACATTTTACTATTGTTATTTTACATACATGTCATAAGCTTAATACTTCATGCTCAACCTATGTAGAATCGTTAAAATTCAAAGCTTTAGCATTTGAAGAATGTATTTTTATGTTTTGCGGTTTTATTTGTTCATACATTTTAATAATAATTTGCAGGCAAAACGTGGTTTTTCGAGTGACTTGCTCGAAAGGAACGTATATTCGTTCACTTTGTGCTGATTTTGGGAAGGCTCTGGGGAGGTACGAAGGATAATATTGTGTTAATCGCGTACTAATTTGTAAATTATATTTGCATAATTCTCGTTTTTCGACCTTTTTTAAGAACAATTTGAACATAATTTTTCTCATTTTTCTTCCCTGTTACTTTGCTGTTGCAGCTGCGCACATTTAACAGCCCTACGCAGAGATTCAATTGGTGAGTCCTATCTATTCATGTTTTTTAATAGAGTGATGCTATTCGGACATAAATGTCCGGACATAATCTAGCTAAATTAGGTAAATGATTCGGTTCGATCCGTTTAACTTATTTATTTAATTTTGTAATTTCTCCACATTCATTCAATTTATTATTTTTTGAGTAATCTAATTCAAGTGAATGCATAAATATCTATTAAGTAATAGTATTTCTGAAAGATTAGTGAAAATCACAAAATAACTTTATTAGTTTAATTTCGTATTTTTTGTATTCATATATTTTTTGTATTCATTATTTTCATTTGTAAACGTTAAAACTCATTGAGTTCACCTTTAATTGATATGTATATATATGTTAAAAAAACTAAATTGATATGTGTATATATATATATATATATATATATAAAATTGGGTTTTGGTTTTTTTTTAGTAGTTTGATTTATGTTAAAAAATAAAATTGAAGGTACATTATAAGGATCTAAATATATATGTATATATAATCACAGATTGTATTTTTTCACTCGAATATATTTCTTTCTTACTTATAATTTATGCTGGAAAAAAAATTCAGGTGAATATTCAGCAGATGATGCGTGGGAATTTCAAGAGCTCGAAGAAGAAATTACCAAAGGATATATGTAGTGTTTTTTCTAGTTAGTAATTTCATTACATTTTTTTCTTCGCCACATTTTATTATAATTTTAAATTCGTGCCAATTTTTGTCCCTCCTTTTTATTATTTCTTGGTAATAGTAAAATCATAGATACTATAAAGTCCCTCTTTTGTATTTATTTCGATTAATTTCTTTTTCTTATTAACCAATTCAAGTCAAATTGCTATTGAATTCAAGCATAATCTATTGTTTTGTTTTCTCTGTCTTTTTTATTTTGTGAAGCAAACTCACCTTTATTATTAGGCTAAACACGTTTAATATCCTCGTTTTTTTTTTTTTGAAAACATATCATCTTTGTTAACAACGTAATTTATTTACAAAATTGCTTTGGCATTTTGATTTCAACCATCTCTCTATGCTGGAAATTATTAGCATGATAAGTATGATTCCATCAATTTATTTTTACAGCAAATAAAATGCAGACCAAGTAAGTTTTAGTTAAGGTTAGGGAATTCATTAGAATAAAATTTATTTATTTTTATTACGGATAAAATTTTATGTTTATTTTTTGCGTTATTATTAAATTCCTGCAAATTTTGTCCCTCCCTTTATATTCTTGGTAGTAAATTCATTAATACTAAATATAGATGATTTATAGCTCATTTCTATGAACTTCAAGCAGGGTTGCTATTCTCATTCAATTCTTGTACATGAATACTCAGCAGAAGGCGCAAAATACAATCGAGAATAGAAGATGAAGCACGGTTGGTTAATACATACAACACCGTCGAACCCAGAATGCTTCTTCCCTTTTCCGATGACCTAACGACGAGCTGTGGAGTTAGGAGGATCGATACCCATGGCCTCAAAATACGCTTTCTCAGCTGCAGTCATCCGATCTTGAAACATAGTCCATTCGTTCCTACACCTCTCCCTCACCTAAGTCGACCAACACAAGAACGCGTTTTAGTACTTTTTCTGCAATGTATATAAGTTTTGAGGGGTCGTTAGTAGATGGTTTCTTACCCCTTCCCATGGCGCCTTGCCTTGCTCCGCTTGACCCTGCAGATGAAAATTTCGTATTTTTTAGTCGAGGGCACGTTGAAGATGTGTTGGTAGAACCTACCTTCGGATGAGATTTAGCATATTTACCTGATTTCCAAGTGAAGGAACAGTTTGATGCACTATCCATTGAGAATCAACAACTCCTATTTTCTCATGCGCAGGCTGTTTTAGAGAGAGAGAGAGTTAGGAGAGAGAGAAGGGAGAAAATGTGATTCATTCTATAGAAGTGATAGCTGACCTCTACACATTTTCTAAGAGCAAAATCAAGACCCCATCCATGGACCAAGTCATTCTGCAGCATTGTAAGTTCAAATCTTCAAATCGAGACGAGGGGCTGGGGTGGGGGTAACACGTTCAATAACTGTAGTGAAAAAATACCTGGATCATATGCCAGACGCAACGCCATGCATCCCTAGAGAACACTGGGGCCATGATCTCGACAAATCTACATACAAAAACATCTTGAACTATGTAATATGAGTAAAGAAAAGCGGATATTTATAACAAAATGCTCGTTTCATGCACATACGCTGCACAGGGTGGCAAATGAGGATCCGTGCACCAGCCCGGTCGTTCCTCTGTGTCCCTGTAAGTAAAAAAGTAGCGATTTTTAGATTGAAGGAACTTGACAATCATTAGGGCAGCATATTTAAATGACGAAACTTTTAGTTATGCATACTTGTGAACTTCAGTGTCCTCTCGCCTTCTAGTCATCTGCCACGTCATACCACTATCGGGGGATAAACCGGGCTGTGAAATTTCTAGCCCGTGCTTCCTCACTAGTTTTATATATCTATCATGGAGGAGATAGAATCAGCAAACAATCTCTTCTCGACCTTTCATAAATTAACAGTAGAAGAGACCTATTTTTACTCACTCCTCCGGGTCGAAATTCTGAACACCTAGGTCCTCGTCCCATATGAAGATATAATCGTACGGGGCCACAATGTCCGGGTGTAAGAATCTCTTCGCGTACCACCTAGTAAGATGAACATGACATAGATCAAGTTTTTCACTGTTAGCCATATCTATTGTATTGATAATACCTATTAGATACCTTAATTATTTTGATTTCTAAAGATAGTTTAGTAACTTAATTTATAGGTTTTATTTATTTTGAAAAAAGATCTGTATCTAAAATTCTTCAATATTGTGATAAAATGTAACTATTTTTAATATATGCATATAGTATTAAAAATTATAACTTCACATGTGTCGGACGTACCATTTAAGCTAGAAACATGAAAAAAGAGCACATAAAATTACCATTTAGTTTGCTTCCTCACACTCACGTGGATAGCCCGTTTCGACCACTCAAATTCGTCCCATTCGCTCGTCCGGCCATCATAGTGAAACAACAAAACTTGGAAGTTCTCTGTCAACTGTACAACTTTGTTAGGAAATTAACATAAAACGCCCATTTAACAGGTAGAAAGCAGGACAGCTTCTAGTTTACCTTCTTTACTGCAGCATCAATGTTGTTTTTCTGGTCGTAACCAACAGTAAAAGTCATGAGATATCTCGGCTTAACAATTAAGTCCTGCAATGCCAAGCTGCTTATCAGAAAGCGATACACAATTCAATCCAAAACGAGCATAAAGTGCTACGACAACGTATATGTTTCTATATCATACTAAGTAAAGACCGATATCAAAAGAATTAAAATTCTGCCGCCTTCAAAAAGAGAGTGTTTTCACGAAGTTGTTTTCTTGGTAACATCAACCCCAACAAGTTATAAGTGTCGGCAGCCTTGTTATGCTTTCTTGGTCTACACATTCTCAAGGAATTGAACAATATGAAGTTTAGGCAAAGAATACACACCTCACCAGGAAGACCCCACAATCTGCGAGTGTAAAAATCAGACTCAGCTACGAGAATGCCGGGTGGTAGTCTCTCTGCACCTCGAGGATTGGTTGGAATCCAAATCTGTGTAAAATCACCGACAGCTAAGAACACGACAATACTTGAAATGTATTGAGTAGAAGATACCAATATTTGATGATATTTTTTGAGTCGCCAAAGATTGCTCCAGTAATAAGAAGTATACAATAGACTAGGTTTCTGATCTTCAATAAGGGCTTAATGAAGATGAGGCCAGGAAAAAACTGGATTAGACTTACACGAAGATTTCAGTTCAAGATTGTGTCAAGTCGAACAGAAGAGCCTAAAAGTTTTGAAATCAAGAAATCATATGAAGCATTCATCTAACATGTATCATTCGAATAGTTCATACCAAACACATAAATCCAGAAATAAAAATATAATTCTAAAAATCGCTCTTTAAATCCTATGCCATAATTCTGAGATATCAGCAAAACTCCTTATTACAAACAGTAGCTATCAACGCTTCAACATTGAGCAAATTAAGAAATATGTTTCTAGTCGCTAAAGGCTAAAGCTACAAGCAATCGTTTCATGAAACTGCTCCGAAAATGATTTTGATTACCTTAGTATTGTTAAATTTGCGCGGGATGCCTCTCCGTCCTTTAAGAGCCGACCATACATTTAACAGAGCTTGAGTAGAAAGGCCTGAGTACTTGTCCTCGATATAAGTGAGATCGACAGAAGGAAATATGTTTGATGATAAATTAACCTGAAACAGATCAAAGCATACAAACACAGGATTCTAACATGATCCCAAGAAATCGAGTAGGAAGCAAATTAGTAAGAGATTGAGAAGACTAAAAGCCACCTTTGTCAATGAAAGTGTAGGAAAAGATACTCCTAAAAAGAAGCCAAATATAAGTCCCACAAAGGTTGTTATAATTAGCCTCATTGTTTCATTTGTTCTTCTCAATTGCCAGCCACTGCAAAAGCAAGGAACGTCATCACCATTGATTTATCATCAAATAATTCAATCGATTTAGCTTAAACAAATGATTCTTGAGCTGAAAATTTTACTTTGAAATCGTGCCCCTTCGTATAGGGGTGCCCATTCTACTCACAATCTCTGCAGCAGATGAGCAGCCAATGCCCAATTCATATATCACTCTCTCTCTCTCAAGATTTCATTCCTTCAAGAATCAAAGAATCCACATTTTCAGAAACTGATCAAGAAACAGTTTTTCCTCCAAAAGCAAAAGGCCCAGAAATCAATCATCATTCACAACCAACATTATTTCATAACAGCCCATCATCAAATTTGAATCCCATTCCCATACAAAAAAAGAAAAAAAATCAACAAGAGAGAGAGAGATAGAGAGAGAAAATGGAAGATGTATGCCTCAACAAAGATGCACAAATAAGTCATTGACGAAAGTCTCCACCACAAATCCATCGTTACAAAAGAAAAAAAAATAGAACAACAACAAGAATGAAACAAAAAGATTCAATCTTTAAAAGATATAACCTAGAACTAAGATTCAATAATTCGTCGAATGAAAATGTAGGGCGTTCTTGGTGTCACCTTTTTTAGGAATCTTGAATCTGATAGGCCGACCGCGTCCGAGGTTTCAAAAATAAGTGGGGGCTGCAAGCAAATGATGCTGAAATTGAGTGACAAAAAAGGAAAAAGGCAGAAATCTGAACAAAGAAAAAGCAGAGCAATGGCAGAATCACAATGATGATGGAGATCCCCACAGGCAGATTGTTATTATGTTTGAATGAGATTGAAATTTGGCAAAAACCCACAGCAATTATTGTGATTTATGAGTTTTGATTTTGATTTTGATTAATCAAAACTCTGTGGTTTCGGCGGAAGACAATAGCTGTGGGCCCCAATTGTTTTTAATTCTAATATTTATAGAGAGAGAAGGAGAGAGAAGTGGAGAGAGAGAGGAGAGCAATTATTCTGTTTTATTTATCAGAAATAAAAAATTCGTTTTGGAACAGTCCTGATATTTTCTTTTCTTCTCTCTCTCTCTTTTTTTTTTCTTTTTTGTGGGAGGCTATGAAGAAATTGTATAAAGTAGATAAAACAAATTATATTTAGGATATTTGTGGTTAAACATTGCTTTTGTGTAATTGAATTTAATTTGTATGAGAAACCGTAAATCTTTAAGTTATTAATAATATATTACGCAAACTTACATAAACGAATTTATTAACGTTATTATCATAATGCAATACATTATAAGTTTGTTCATATCGTATACTTAAATGTACATTTCTATCAAATTATCAATAAATGCAATCTTTTTTTAATTTTCCTTTAGTAATTCTTTTCTTTTTAACAAATATTACAAGAAATTTTAACGGCCGCGTGACGGTGAGCTTGAACCCATAACCTTTGGCTCGTGCATTAACCACTCTACCACTAGGCTAACACGAGCACACTTAGTAAGAGTCAATATATTTTTTAGTGAAAGTTAATTGAATGTTAGTGATATTTTAATTCAAATGGCATCTTTAAATTGTTTAATTTAATTAGATAGAAGCTTTG
Source organism: Agastache rugosa (assembly GCA_031470985.1). Classification (NCBI taxonomy): domain Eukaryota; kingdom Viridiplantae; phylum Streptophyta; class Magnoliopsida; order Lamiales; family Lamiaceae; genus Agastache; species Agastache rugosa. Next base: position 933,140 of record CM062606.1, read on the forward strand.
TTTTTTGTCTCACCTAAAATAATTAGAATACTTTGACCTCGAGTTTGACTTATGCAGGCTGATAACGACTTTCGGGCCGGATCTTGTCCGAATGGCCCGATTTTTTGATGGGTCTGATTAATGTTTACTTAAATTAAATTAATCGGGCACATGCTAATTAACTTTGCACCGTTGGCCATCTCATCTTCTAACTCTTAAATTCCAAATCTCTCTCACTCTCTCTCTCTTAAAAAAAAAACAAAACAAAAACAAAAAAAACTAGCTAATATTGGTTTTATTTGGGCATTGATGATCAATGTTTTGAAGAGCAAGTAACGAGGGTGGAAATTTTATGTAATTTCATTTTCTTAATATGAAACTTATTTAGTCAAATTAATTAAATATATTTTTCGTCGGTTGTCTTTTCTTTCTTTTTATACTCACGTTTATTTAGTTGTACCTATGTTTTATTCACGAGTTTAAGCATCAACACCCTATCGCTTGTATTTTTTCTCCATGAAAAGAACAATTTTTGAAGAATCTTTGTCATATAATTATTGACGTGTATAAATAAAAAATAAATTTTTTTTTTTTTGGATTGAGAATGTACAATTACTTACTTGACAAATTTTAACCACATTAAAAAGAAGAGATAAGAATTACTAAGTCCATACTCAAGTCTTGCTATTGTTTAATTTCGAGACTTATTTGAAAGAGGTAATTTGTTTTTTAGAGCCAAATGAAAGTTAGATTCTATTCATTGTTCAAGAAAACTAACTCAACACATTCATACTATCTCACTATTATAGGATTTAGCAAAATAAGTTAAATTTAAGCAATTCTATTAGTTAAACTACATATGTGAAAATGAGTTAAACAAGCGCTACAATCACTCTCTCTACTAAACTGTCTATGTAAAATCAAACTAAATTTGATCCGAATTGAAAATCAATCAATTAGACCAAATGACGAAAAATTATTATTTGTATATGTATATACACTTATTAATTATTATGATAGTCGAATTTGATAAAAAAAAAAAAAAAATTATTATAGTCGAATACTCTAATTTATCAACGGTTGCATAACGTATTACATGCAACACGCCACTTGATGAGAAGCCACGTGGCAGCAAATCTCACACTTCCATGTTTGACCCTGGCTCCAAATTTAATTCCAAAACTAACACACCCCCAAAAAAATCTCTCTTCTTCTTCTTCTTCTTCTTCTTCTCCAAAAATCGTACTCACCTTAAAAAAGTAAATTATTTCAAAAATTCCCAGAATTTATCGAGCAGATGAATACGCGCAGCTGAGATTTTTCAGATTCTTGCTTCCTTAAATCCGTCGAAGCTGCTGAGTTAGCGCGATCCTCGAGTTGGCTCGGAACGATGTCGTCGCCGGACATTGCCGGAATCCTCGACAACTCGAAGGAGCTCGATCGGCTGAGGAAAGAGCAGGAGGAGGTGCTCCTCGAGATCAACAAGATGCACAAGAAGCTGATATCCAGTGAGTCGTGTAGGAGTTTTGATTTTTCTTCTGCATTATTGGTATTTTGTTTTCGATCGAACCGTTAATTTTGATCAGAATTACGGGTTTCCTTTTTTTACGATTTCTCTTTAATTTGGAAATACTGGTTTTATGATATACGGTTGGCAAAATTGAGCTTGGGAATGTGCGCGTTAATGACGATTTTAATTATGTTTGTATTATTTGTTGTTTCGGTTACAGGCGTGAAATTTTTAATTGGAAGTTGTTGACACTTGTTGAATTGATCTGTTTCGTGAATTCTGGCTTATTATATGTGACGTTGCAGAGAAGCTCAGAATGGTGTTAAGTGTGAGTTTTATGTCTGAATTCTTTAGCTTCTTTAGCTAAACTCGTGCATTTGGAAATTGGTTTAACTAAGTAGTTTTTTACAAGCCGGTTAATGACGAGCTCTGGCGAAAGATCAAACCTTTTGATGTGTTCTTTGTTTGATTGCTGTTTGATTGTCTGGTTAGCTCGAGTTGAGCTTCCATATATAAGGGGTGAGTTGGATTGGTAAGGCAATGAGTTTAGTTTAAACGAGCTTTTACCTGGATTGAGTAGCTCGAGTTGAGCTTGGTCAGATAAGGCAAAGAGTTGAAATCAAACCAGCTTTTATCTGGATTGAGTAGCTCGGGTTGTTTTTAAACTTTATTGTCTCCAAAATTCACTATGCCGAGTGATGGAAATCACAAGTTGAATACTAATTGACATTCTGTAAATAGCGGTTTAAGGATTTTTGAATGTGCACGTGAAGTTCTTATTGTGGACTGAAATGTCCTTTTACACGTGGCAAGTGGCGTAGTGTCTAAGGAAAGAGGGAGTTATGATGTTGAAGTTTGTTTATGTATATGTGGAAAATTATTGATTTTTCTGAGCCCCGATTGTCTTCTACGTGGATGTAAATTTATGGTATAGAAAAGTTCCATTATCTCATATCGAGAGAAAGCTATTTATGTAATGACTCCATTGCAGTTCACTGTGTATTATTTCATGTCTTACTTTTAGTTCATAATGAATATGCACATGGGTATAAATTGTGAAAATGTAGAGGAAGAAGAAGAGCAATTTTTTACCATATAATCTGGTAGAAGACAATGATGAGCTATTTTCGTAGACATTGATTGCATATTTATGGTAAAAAAGCTATACATGATTATTAGATCATCTAGTAACTTTGCATCCCTTGAAATTTTTGCACTTTTTTGTTTATGCAAGCAGCTCCAGAGATGGTTGAAAAGCCTGGTGATACTTCACTATCCAAGCTAAAGATGTTATATATTCAAGCCAAAGATCTGTCAGAGAGTGAAGTGAGGTATGTTTGAATTGTACACCCACGTTCTTATTTTCTGAATTTGTAGTTTCAGTTTCCAAAATTTCTTACGAACACTGTTGAAGTTAGCGTCTTCATCTTGTATGAGTATTCCACAGCTATAAGCTCTAAAATCCACCTTCACACTTATAGACAAATGTGTAATGACATTCTTCCAAATTGTACAGATAAAATGACCGCTTCGTTAAAAACGCAAGATATCTAAGCTCCTTTTTTATCTTTATTCTTGCAGTATTTCCAGTCAATTGTTAGCTCAACTGGATGCGTTAATGCCTTCTGGAACTCAAGGACAGCACCGGAGAAGGATAGGTCCGTACCCTTCCAAAAATTAATTTTTAATGGAAGCAACTGTTTGCGTCTATTCGTCATTCAAGATTTGACCTTTTTCATTTGGTAGAAGATATAAGCACGAGGAATATAGAATGTGGGAAACAGTTAATTTTCTTTCTGAAGGAAATTGCATGAGATGTTTATGAATTATAGCAACATGATGCACAATTTTGCATTGGGGTTTACTGTGGTGTAATGTGTTAAGAATGGAATTTAGCTAAAAAAGAAGGGATCTAAATTGTCAACTCGCATTTCATTATTGTATTCCTTTGTCGATTAACTCATCCTCTACCCATCAATATAACTCAAAAACTTCATTGATGACAGAAGGTAGTGAGCAGAAGAAGAAGAGGGTAAAGGCTGATTCAGAAGTCCCGAGGCTATCTCCTTCAATGAGAAGTCACCTGGAGTCTTTGGCGAATTTGAAGGGCGAACAAGTATGTTCCCGTCTTTCACGCTTGATACATGCTCTCATTTTCTTGTCAATTTTCCATATGGTTTTTTGTAGGAGAATCTCCCTTTCTAGTCTTGCTATTTTCATGTGATTATTACTACGGCCTGGATTGGCTAATGCCTCTTCAATTCTTACCTCCACATGATTTAGGTGGCAGCCAGGATCACTCAAGAGAATTCCGAAAAGGATGAGTGGTTTGTGGTTAAAGTAATCCATTTTGACAAGGAAACGAGAGAGTAAGTGCTGCTCCCAGCCTTGCACGGCTCTATTGGAGAGCTCTTCCTTATCATAACGTTAAACTAAGTTTTGCTTTCTTTTTTTTTAGAAAGTGCATTAATTTGTTCGTCCTGTTTGTATCATAATCGAATTATGTAGATTCGAAGTGCTGGACGAGGACCCAGGTGAAGATGAAGAGAGCACTGTGCAGAGGTAAATGCCTTCATAATTTTTATTCTTACTCCATTTGCTTGCTTTAGATTATACTCTAAAGGGCTATTGGCAATTTGTGCATTAGATATTTTAATTTTTTTTGCCAGACAAGATCGTTACAATTTTAGTAATTTCATTTTATAATTAACTTCTTCATATTGGAGCCTAAATTGCTCACTGAAGGCTGTTGATTTTTACATGAACCATAATATTCTTGAAATACTGTGCATCCTTCTGTTTGGCAATTTCTGAAATTTTTTTTTATTATTTTTTTTAAGAGGGGCAATTTCTGAAAATATAGAATCAGCCATATATTGTAAAATTTGACCACTTAATTAATTTCTTATCTAGTTTTAGTGTATAGATTAGTATTTATATATTTCTTAACTTGTTTGTAGAGCGTTGTACTAGTAGTTTCGTCTATTAACAAAACGCATTTCAATATGTGAAGGAGAAGAGTTAAATGTTCATAGGTGTGATTATTTGGTAATATTAATTGCGTTCCTATTTTGTACATGTGCAAATCCCATCTGCATTAACTGCTACAGCTTTATATTCTTTTCTTTTTATGAAGAAATTTATATTCACCCATCAAAGTCAAAATCAAGACTGTTTAGTGCTGAAATTGCTGGGTTGAATTTTGTTGTTGAATTCTGAGACATTTACTATACAGCTGTGGCACCTAGCTAGTTCCAAAATCACGATTTTGAGCTAAATTCCTCGACTTATTTTCTATTTTCTGCTCTCAGAAAGTACAAGCTGCCTATGTCTCATATCATACCTTTCCCAAAACGGAGCGAATTATCTAGTGTCCCCGACTTTCCTCCTGGGAAGCATGTTTTGGCGGTTTATCCGGAGACCACAGCGCTATATAAAGCAACTGTAGTCCTGGCTCGTAAGGTATTTGTTGCTGCTCATTGATCACATTTACCTATAAAACAAAGTGAACTAACACTCTTGCTTTTCTCATACAACGCGACGCTCGCGAATCTCAATCTTGTAGAGGAAAATTGATGAGTAAGTAGTTCTGAACTTCTCTTTTCCTTCACATTACCATTTTCTTCAGATGACATGAAATTCTGAACCACCAAACTATACATGTTTCTTGGGTTTGACAGTTATGTTCTGGAATTCGACGATGATGAAGAGGAAGGAGCTTTACCACAACGGATTGTACCGTTCCACAGGGTTGTCGCCCTTCCTGAAGGATATCGTCAGTGAGTATATATATGCTAACATTATCATTGTAAAAATATGAGGTTTCTTTGGGGGGAGAGAGAGAGAGAGAGAGAGAGAAGCGTCGCGCGTAATGTATCTATTTAGCCTCATAGTGACAGTAACTAAAACAGGCTTTACCCACTTTGATTCACTGTAGTATTAGTACAGTAATGTAATTGATTTTGGAAGTGTTTGCTTCCACAAGTAGGGTTGAACTTAAATGGATCTTGTATTTAAGTAGAGAGACCTGTGTTGAGGTGTTGATTGTTTGGTCTTACATTAATGTATGCAAAAAGAGTTGCTGTAATGAAAGATGAGAGCATTCATGGGAGAAACAATTATGTGAATTTGTGTTTACTGAGAATCTGATATAAGAATAAGAAAGTTTGAAATGACTGGAAAGTGATGGTGAAAACCCTTTCTCTGTCTCGGCGGACAAGTTCCATCCTACCTGACATGTATTGAAGCAACGGTCCAGATACATCCACATCATAAGTAATTTTGTCATGGCACGTCAGGTGTTTTATTTTTATTTTTTTATTATTATGATTGCAAATGTAGTTTAAGATGGAATTATTGTTCTTACATTGATTATAATTTTTTAATGACCATAAGGAAATTGAACACTACTCCCAGGGACGGATCCAGAAACTTTTTAGGGGGGGGCACAAAATGAATAAATATAAAATACAAAATTTTTTTACTACATAATAATCCAAATCTATTACAATTGAAACCTACGAGTTTTCATTGACTGAAATATTTGCATGATTGACTCACTATCAAAAACCTCTTTCTCAATATATACAATCAAACTATCATTCATCCATTGATCTCCCATCCGAGTGCGTAGACGATTCTTTATGAAATTCATTGCAGAAAATACCTTTTCAACTGAAGCGGTGGCAACCGGAAGAATTAGAGCAAGCGTTATAAGCAAATAAACTAATGGATATACCTCATGTTTTTTCGTATCTACCATCTTTTGTGCAAGAGCTCCAATACCTTTTAGTTTTCCAAACACATCAGTAGAACGCATGTTAAGGATATAATTTTGAAGCTGATCATCAAGTGCCTCAATCTGAAATGTAGAGAAGTCTTGAGGGTAGAATCTAGCAAGATTGATCAACTTATGCTTATCAAAAGCCGAGAATGAATCATGTGGACATAAACATGCTACACAAAGTGACAAATCTGTATTTACCTCAGTGAAACGATCATTTAACTCCATGAGCTGCATATCAATGATAGAACAGAACACATCAAATCGATAATGATGAAGGTTTGTAACTTCAGGAGCTTTACGCCTTGACCTGCATCGAGCTAAAAATTTATCACTCATATTTGGAACATCAATATTTTCTTTCTTACAAAAGGAAGATACTTGATCATAAAAAGAATCCCATCCTTCATCCCTCATCATTTGTAGCCGTTTCTTGGCTATTTTCACGAGAGCCATAGCATTGACAATATCTTGATCTTTCTTTTGTAATGCCTTTGACAATTCATTTGTAATTCCTAAGTTGGCTCTCATTAAATGTAAGGTAAAAATAAAATCAAATGACTGCATCAATCCCAATAAATTGTTCGCCTCACCCTTTGCTCAGAACTTACCCCGTCCTCCACAATTATCTCAAGGACCTTGATTGTAGAAGAAAACAAAGTGATCAAACTAATCAAAGTATCATAATGAGAGCTCCATCGTGTATCACCTGGACGTTTGAGTGTTGTTTCTTGATTTAAACCTTTTCCACTTATAAGATCACCATTATTGAGAGCACTAAAAATTTTCTCAGCTTCTTTTTGATGAAGAATGTCACACCTTTTGGAAGAAGCCCCAACAATATTTACCTGGAAAGTGAATGGTAAAAACCCTTTCTATGCCTCGACGGACAAGTTTCATTCTACCTGACATGTATTGAAGCAACGGTCCAGATACATCAACATCATAAGTAATTTTGTCATGTCACGTCAGGTCTTTTTATTTTTTATTTTCTTATTATTATGATTGCAAATGTAGTTTGAGATGAAATTAGTGTTCTTAAATTGATTATTTTTCAATGACCATATGGAAATTGAACACTATTATAATATTAAAACGATATATAATCAATGGCAAATCATTGTTTAATTTTTTTTGTTAAATGCAATCAACTCTATCTATTGCATTTTGAATGTATTTTGATCGTTGCTTTAATATATGTCAAGTAGGATGGAATTTGCTATAATCGGTGCTTTTTCATGTAGTTTGTGGTTCTTCATATTGAATCGAGTTGAGGTGAATATTCAAAGCTAGTTTAGTTTATTAAATTTATTGAGTTTGAAAATAGTTTCATCAAATCGCTCATGCATCTTGAACAAACGATCTCGAAGCTTTTCTAAAGTCTAAACATAATATGCGTACTTCTAATTATTAATGTTTATTGAATAAATCTCAAAGGCTACTAGGATTTTGACAAGAAAAAGAAAATGATGCATTTACTTAAGATTATCTACATTAAATAAGAGAGATAATTTTGTTGTCCCTTTTCCTTTCTCTGAATTCATTAACAAGTAATTAATAAAGGAGTATTAATTAACAATCAAGCACTTAGAGTAATTGGGCCTATGGACATTCAATATGGGCCTTTAAATGCATAATTGCATATCAAATAATTTGGGCTCATAATCAGAGTTAATTTTTGAATTGATTTGAATGCAATATTTTGCAAAAGATTTATAAGTTTGAAAACATAAGATTGAATATTGAAAACAAAACATAACAAAGATTTATAAGTTACGAATATAATAGCGTTGCTTGAAATAGCTAGAGATAACTTAATTTGATTTAATTTTGTTATTTTTAAATTTAATAAAATCAAAACAATTTGACAATTCAATTCGATGGTAACATTCAAAAAAGTTGAATGTTCGTGTATTTGAGGATAAAATTAAAAAGTCATATACAAAGTTGGTGTATTTTGCGGCAATTAAACCTAGAATTTATTCCTTTTAAATGTCTATTTGGTGCCACTTGAAGATATTACATTTCATCGAGTCTAAAATCGTCACTTCAGCGGATTTTATCATTGGGATTTTTTTCGAACTGTTTGAGTGATGTTTCTTTTAATGAGGCTACGACCTACGTAATAAATTTTAGTATTTGATTAAAAGAATTAATTTCGAAACTATGATGAGGAATTTTAAAGCTGAAATTATTATATCATTTTTAGTAGTAAACATTAATTTCTGTAGTAAAAATTAATTTCAGTCTTGAGTCTTGAGTCTGATTCTCAAACAAGACAAACATGTCCTATTTTTCTCTTTTCATCTCACTCTCTCTCTCTCTCTCTCTCTCTCTCATTTCCTTAACCATAATATCCTACACAAACTATAATACCTTCGCCCTTTTCTGGTTGCATAGATTAGGAAAAATCCATCAATTTATCTCTGAAAAACTTTATGTTTTGTTGCAGTTCCGCCGGCGGAATCGGCTCTATTTCGTGGCTAGTACAAGTTTTCAAACACTATGGTAAAGCCTCTCTCTCTCTCTACAAAATGTATTTTCCTTTGTGACGTTGAAATCCACAAAGGAGGTAGGGTTAAATCAATTTTTCTTGCCCCTCTTAAACGTTGCAGGGTACCTTTCCAAATAAATGAAGAGTTTCCTTTGTTATATTTCTCAGAAGTAATTTCCACGAAACTATGAACTATGAAGTATTTTCTATATATTTGCTGAATTTTATTTGAATTATTTTATTAATTCGATGTAAGTAAGAAGAATTAACTTGGGGAATAACATAAGAACTAGGGAGAAAAAATTTAATTAATTTTTCGATTATATATATAGACAGTATATTTAAGATTAATTTTCGTTCCATTCTCCTTAAAGTAAATTAATCCTAATTAATTTCCTCAAAAAAAAAATCCTAATTAAGGTTTATTAATGTCAATTTCCTCTTTTCATCTCTCTCTCTCTCTCTTTCTCTCTCTCTCACATTTCCTTAACCATAATAGCCTACACAAACCATAATACCTTCACCCTTTTCTGGTTGCATAGATTAGGAAAAATTCATCAATTTATCTCTGAAAAATTTTCTGTTTTGTTGCAGTTCCGCCAATGGAATTAGCTCTATTTCGTGGCTAGTACAAGTTTTCAAACACTATAGAGAGGGTGGGTTGATGTGTAATTTCTCCGTCTTTTATAAGTGTCACATTTTGATTTTATTCTTGTCCATAATAAATGTCATATTTCATAACTTATAGCAAAATAGTGAAATACTTTCCATTTTACCCTTATATAATATTATCAAAAGCTGAAATTGTGTATTAAAAAAATAATTAAGGGTACAAAAGGTAAATTTATATACTTTCATGGTCTGTATTTTTTGACGATAGGGAATACTTTTAAAAATAAGGAAGGAAACTCAATATCGATTTATTGTTGACTTATGAAAAATATAAAATATCTTGTAGCACTTGTTGCTAACCATATATGTATTTATGTTGTTTATTGTATTTATTTTTCTTTGTGACGTTGAAATCCACAAAGGAGATAGTCTTGCCCCTCTTGAACGTTGCAGTAAACCTTTCCAAATAAACTGAGAGTTTCCTTTGTCATATTTCTCAGAAGTAATTTTCACGAAACTATGAACTATGAAGTATTTTCTATATATATGCTGAATTTTATTTGAATTATTTTATTAATTCGATGTAAGTAAGAAGAATTAATTTGGGGAATAACATAAGAACTAGGGAGACAAAAATTCAATTAATTTTTCGATTATATATATATATATATACAGTATATTTAAGATTAATTTTCGTTCCATTCTCTTTAAAGTAAATTAATACTGATTAATTTCCTAAAAAAAAATCCTAATTAAGGTTTATTAATGTCAATTTCCTCTTTTCACCTCTCTCTCTCTCTCTCTCTCATTTCCTTAACCATAATAGTCTACACAAACCATAATACCTTCACCCTTTTCTGGTTGCATAGATTAGAAAAAATCCATCAATTTATCTCTGAAAAAGTTTATGTTTTGTTGCAGTTTCGCCGGCGGAATCAGCTCTATTTCGTGGCTAGTACAAGTTTTCAAACACTATAGAGAGGGTGGGTTGATGTGTAATTTCTCCGTCTTTTATAAGTGTCTTATTTGATTTTATTCTTGTCCCTTAATAAGTGTCATATTTCAAAACTTATAGTAAAATAGTGAAATACTTTCCATTTTACCTTTATATAATAATATCAAAAGCTTAAATTGTGTATAAAAAAATAATTAAGGGTACAAAAGGTTAATTTATATACTTTCATGGCGTGTATTTTTTGACGACAAGGGATACTTTTAAAAATACGGAAGGAGTAGTCAATATCGATTTATTGTTGACTTATGAAAAATATAAAATATCTTGTAGCACTTGCTGCTGACCATATATGTATTTATGTTGTTTATTGTAATTATTTTCCTTTGTGACGTTGAAATCCACAAAGGAGATAGTCCAGCCCCTCTTGAACGTAACGTTGCAGTAAACCTTTCCAAATAAATGAAGAGTTTCCTTTGTCATATTTCTCAGAAGTAATTTCCACGAAACTATGAACTATGAAGTATTTTCATATATTTGCTAAATTTTATTTAAATTATTTTATTAATTCGATGTAAGTAAGAAGAATTTGGGGAATAACATAAGAACTAGGGAGAAAAAATTTCAATTAATTTTTCGATTATATATATAGAGAGAGAGTATATTTAAGATTAATTTTCGTTGCATTCTCCTTAAAGTAAATTAATCCTAAATTAAGGTTTATTATTAAAAAAAGGTTTATTAATTTTAATTCGGATTTATTTTTCCTTTTAATTAGGATAAATTCTCCCATCGTCCCCAAAAGTGTGGTGTATATTTGATTTGTTGTGAGGTATAAAATATTAGTTGAACCACACTAACCTGAGACGAATAAAGTACTCAATTAAGTTCATAATTTAACTTTAAATAGCTCAATTGTACATGTCTACATCGGTAATGACTATATATGGTTGTCTTACAAGTTGACTTTGACTTAATTTCACGTCGTCGAAGCAAGAGACTAAGTGCCTTGATGTGAAAGTGAGAATTTGCAATGTAGCAACATAGATGTCTTGCCTTAAGCTATTTAAATCAATTTTTCTTGCCCCTCTTAAACGTTGCAGGGTACCTTTCCAAAGAAATGAAGAGTTTCCTTCGTCATATTTCTCAGAAGTAATTTCCACGAAACTATGAACTATGAAGTATTTTCTATATATTTGTTGAATTTTATTTGAATTATTTTATTAATTCGATGTAAGTAAGAAGAATTAAGTTGGGGAATAACATAAGAACTAGGGAGAAAAAAATTCAATTAATTTTTCGATTATATATATATATAGACAGTATATTTAAGATTAGTTTTCGTTCCATTATATTCTCCTTAAAGTAAAGTAAAGCAATCCTAATTAATTTCCTCAAAAAATCCTAATTAAGGTTTATTAATGTCAATTTCCTCTTTTCACCTCTCTCTCTCTCTTTCTATCTGTCATTTCCTTAACCATAATAGCCTACACAAACCATAATACCTTCACCCTTTTCTGGTTGCATAGATTAGAAAAAATCCATCAATTTATCTCTGAAAAAGTTTATGTTTTGTTGCAGTTCCGCCGGCGGAATCAGCTCTATTTCGTGGCTAGTACAAGTTTTCAAACACTATAGAGAGGGTGGGTTGATGTGTAATTTCTCCGTCTTTTATAAGTGTCTCATTTTGATTTTATTCTTGTCCCTTAATAAATGTCATATTTCAAAACTTATAGCAAAATAGTGAAATACTTTTCATTTTACCCTTATATAATAATATCAAAAGCTGAAATTGTGTATTAAAAAAAATAATTAAGGGTACAAAAGGTAAATTTATATACTTTCATGGTCTGTATTTTTTGACGATAAGGAATATTTTTAAAAATAAGGAAGGAGTAGTCAATATCGATTTATTGTTGACTTATGAAAAATATAAAATACTATGTATTTATGTTGTTTATTGTATTTATTTTCCTTTGTGACGTTGAAATCCACAAAGGAGATAGTCTTGCCCCTCTTGAATGTTGTAGTAAACCTTTCCAAATAAATGAAGAGTTTCCTTTGTCATATTTCTCAGAAGTAATTTCCACGAAATGATGAACTATGAAGTATTTTCTATATATTTGCTGAATTTTATTTGAATTATTTTATTAATTCGATGTAAGTAAGAAGAATTAAGTTGGGGAATAACATAAGAACTAGGGAGAAAAAAATTCAATTAATTTTTCGATTATATATATATATATAGACAGTATATTTAAGATTAATTTTCGTTGCATTCTCCTTAAAGTAAATTAATCCTAATTAATTTCCTCAAAAAAATCCTAATTAAGGTTTATTAATGTCAGTTTGGATTTATTTTTCCTATTAATTAGGATAAATTATACTCCTACTTAATTAAGTTCATAATTTAACTTTAAATAGCTCGATGTACATGTCTACATCGGTAATTAATTACTATGGTTGTCTTACAAATTGACTTCGACTTTCAGGTCGTCGAAGAAAGAGACTTAAGTGCATAATTTAATACACTTGGTCTTGGTCTTCGACAGAGATGTCTTGCCTTGAGCTATTTAAACCAATCCCACTAATCTGAATCGTGAACAAAGAAATCATGATTTCTGAAAAAGGAATAGCAATGAAATTTCTTCATGTTCTCGTTGTTCTCTGCTTGTTTGTCTCAGGAGATGGAGATGCAGAAGTGAGGTGCATAGAGAGGGAGAGAGAAGCTCTTCTAAGCTTCAAGAATGGCCTCATCGATGAGCGTGGTGTTCTCTCATCATGGCGAAGCGACGAATGCTGCGAATGGGCTGGTGTTGTGTGCAGCAACACCACTGCTCATGTCATTAGTCTGAATCTTGGGTATTTTGACTTGAGAGGTAAAGTTAGTTCTTCCTTGCTTGAGTTGCATCATTTACATTATCTGAACCTCAATTGGAATGATTTTGGAGGCAATCCAATTCCAGAATTCATTGGTTCCATGAAACAATTACGCCACTTGTATCTCAGTGATTGTAACTTTTCCGGAATAGTTCCTCCCCAGATAGGCAACCTTACCAGCCTTCTCTCACTTGATCTCTCAGTTAATCCTTCGTTGAGGGGAGAGAATCTCGACTGGCTCTCGAGTCTCTCTCTGTTGTCGTTTCTTGATTTGAGTGACATCGACTTAAGCCGTACCAACTGGTTGCAGCATATCCAAAGTCTTCCTTCCCTACGTGAATTGAACTTGTTAGACTGTAACATAAGTGATATTCATGTTAATCATTCTGCTAATTCTCCTTCCACATCTCTTTCTATCCTTGATATGTTTGGTAATCACCTCACATCTTCCTCATTCGATTGGTTACCTAACATGAGTTCAATTCTAGTTAAACTAGACCTGTCATACAATTCTTTAAGTGGCCCCATCCCGAATACAATAGAGAGATTGATTCGTATTGAGCATCTTGATCTCTCATTCAATTCTTTAAGTGGCCCCATCCCGAATACAATAGAGAGATTGATTCGTATTGAGCATCTTGATCTTTCCATTAACATGCTTGAAGGTGAAGTGCCAAAATCTCTGAGTAATCTGAGCCGTCTGCGCTTCCTGAATCTACGTGGCAATAAATTCAATGGACTAGTGGCAGACAACATGAGAGCATTTTCCGAGCTTCAAGTTCTAGATCTTTCTTACAATTCGTTGGAAGGAACAGTCTCTGAATCCCATTTCATCAAGCTTCACAGCTTGACGGAACTAGATTTATCCTCCAATTCATTACTCATCTTTGATATTGCCCCTGATTGGAGTCCTCCTTTCCAGTTGTATTACATAAATTTAGGAGGTTGCAATGTGGGCCCGTCTTTCCCCGAATGGATTCAAACTCAGACGAATTTGTCAATCCTTGATCTGTCTGGAGGTGGTATAACATCAGATGAAGTCCCAAGGTGGCTGTGGAGTACATCTCCTTCATTAGAAGAACTATATCTCTCTCACAATCAAATTAGTGGCACTATTCCTAACCTCTCATCCATTTCCATCTCCTTCATAGATCTTAGCTACAATAATTTCTCAGGTCCCATTCCATTATTTAATCCCAATGCTTCCACTATTCAGTTGAGTGGAAATTTGTTCTCTGGTTCAATTTCATCACTTTGCAAAATTCCACTATTCAATCAGCTTGGGTACCTTGACCTGTCCAATAATCAGTTGACCGGAGAGGTTCCCAACTGCTGGGAGAAAATGCCAAACTTGCAGACTCTCAATTTGGCAAACAACAGTTTTTTGGGTGAAATTCCTCGCTCTTTCGGCTCTTTACATCACCTCCTTCATCTGCAGTTGCGTGGTAATAATTTATCAGGAGAGTTTCCTTCCACTTTGAGACTCTGCCACTTTTTGTTAATGATTGATGTTGGAGGGAATGAGTTAACGGGAGAGATCCCTTCGTGGATTGGTGATATGTACATGCATATGATAATTCTCAACTTTGGCGGAAATAGATTGCATGGCAGTATTCCTCCAGCGATATGCAATCTTACTGACATTCACGTTCTTGATCTTTCGATAAACAACTTGTCGGGGAAAATACCAGATTGCTTCAATAATTTCACTGCGTTGGCTCAGAAGGGACCTAGCCCCCCCTCTATGTTGAATTCTGGCCACTTCGTTCACAAAAACTACGTCAAGTACTACTGGCAGTATTCGTCACTTCAATGGAAAGGTCAACAAACGGAGTACAAGAAAGAAAATTTCGAGCTTATCAAACTGATTGATTTTTCAAGCAATAGATTGAGTGGAAACATTCCCCAATCCATTTCCAGTATGATGGGATTGATGTCCTTGAACCTATCACAAAACAGTTTGACAGGTTGTATCATTCCAGATATTGGTGAAATGGAGATGCTAGAAAGTCTTGATCTATCACAGAACCATCTCTCCGGTGAAATACCCACAAGCATGGCGCGATTACATTACCTATCATTTCTCAATTTGTCCAACAACAGTTTGTCTGGCAGAATCCCATCAAGTACTCAGCTTCAGAGCTTCAATGCATCTGCTTATGCTGGGAATGCTGGACTCTGTGGCGACCCTCTGCCATTGTGCCCCGGAGATAGCTTGAGGCCGTCGTCCACCAATCCGGGGGAAAACATGAATGACGAAGATGATAGCATCTTCTCGTTTATGCAAGAAGTCGCTATATCTATGGGATTTGGTTTTGTTTTTGGATTTTGGGGAGTTGTTGGTTCTTTAGTACTGAAGAAATCATGGAGAAATGCCTACTTCAACTTCTTTGATGATGCTAAAGATTGGTTCTACAGGACTGCTTTGTTTGTATCCAAATGAAGATCGGGTTGAAATACATTTCAGGTAATACTTACAACATTTTACCTTGATTTTTTTACTATTCTCGACTTCTCTGAATAACTTTTTCTCGGTTTTTATCAAGATTCTATATATCCTCTGTTTCTGAATAGAGGTGGAGAAGCTCGTGGATGTTACAAGAAGGGAACAAGAATTATTGCTTTTGAATATTTTTAGTATCAAAATTATATTATATTCCAATAAAGTTGTTTTTCCTACTTTTTTTTTTTATCATTGAGCCTCGTGTATTTAATTTAGTGATAATGTAATATTGTACTTATGTGTGGATCTTACCTAAGTTAAAGATAAAGTTTGTAATGGTGCATTGTGTTGATTTCCGTTGTAAATAAAATTGACACCCCCCAAAAAATTATGAGTGTTGAACAACTCAAAATCCATGAAACATATGTCCATGGTATACATTTATTTACTAGTGTTTAGATCGAGTTTTGACATATCTAACAAAGGTTGATATGTTACACGATATGATACAAGACTCCTCAATCACACGATTATTGTCCCTCGAATAAATAAGACGCATGCATGCATGCGGGACCCCTTTTCCAATAGAACATTTCTTCTCGATTCAAAATTTAAAAATAGAAAACTTAAAGTATGAATTAGCAATCTCCAGCATCACAAGCGCCAAAATATAATTGATCAAATAAATGTACGCCCTTGGTAACTCAGTTCTTTTTCACACATTTCGTTGAACAAATTATATTAAAATGCACATTTCTCAATTAGAATATAAAATACAAATAAAAAATGCAAATGTCTTTTTGCACAAATGGACCAAGAGCAATCAACACAAGGCCCGATGTCAGAGAATGTTGATAGGCCCAAATAACTTGGGAAGTATGATGAAAATTTCAAAGTTTAAAATATTACATCCAAATATCCATCTCCCACAAACTCTCTCTCTCTCTAGAAAAATATCCATCTCATTTGCTAGGTCTTGGTGTTTTTTGATGTTAAGAATTAAGAGATTGTATGAGCTAACCAGGAAATATTCGAATTATTACAGTAACATATTTGAAAAAAAGGGAAGCCAAAATTGTCCTTTTGATGAATACTAGTATCGCACCCGTGCGTTGCACGGTAGAATACATTATAAATTTATGTAATATACTTCTTTCTTTCCACAATAAATGATCACTTTCTTTTGGGCACGAGTATTTAGGAGAAGAGATAAAAAGATAGAACGTTCTTTTTGTGAGAGAAAGAAGTTTTCATATTAGGTAAGTGACCAATTATACGGGACAACCTAATAAAGTAACATGGCCGCTTATTGTGGAACGGATAGAGTATGAATTATCAAATCACAAAAATAAGGAGTGAATTTATTAATTATGAAATTACAGGCACCAAATGAGATTAATAATATTTATATTTTAGAGCGTCAATACATAAATATGAACATTTATAGGAATAACAGTAACAAATTACACATATTAAGTTTCAAAGATTACGAAAAACTTTTTTGTACATAACATTTTCAGTAACCGTTGAAGAATGCTCTCAATTCTCATCACCACACACCAATATCTTCAATCCTTTCCGATTTGTAACTCTTGAGACGGCCATATAAAATGGTCCATGACTAAACACAATATTTTTTTAAGAACAATCCAACATGAGAAAGAGACTGTCCTTAGCTTTTTATAAATAGTCATTGTATAGAATACAATTAATGGAAATTATCGACGCACAAGCTTGAATGACAACTTTTAATCAGATGGAGAGTCATTGACAATAAAAAAATCATAACTATTTTTCCAACATTATGTTCACTTATAATTTTGTCGATTTCTTTATAAAAAAAAACCAAACATAATACAAAAATAATTCAATTTAAAATCAGGCCACAAAGCCTAAAACGCAAGCCCATTCAATTATATTCGAATAATTAATCCAATAAAATTAGCTAAAGACGAAAATGTAACAAAATTTATTATCCACCCACCCAAATCCTCATTTATTAGAAATTTAGCCCAATATAAATATACCATATGCGAAGATATTAGGGTTACTTTGTCTTCTTCACTGCCTACCACTCATCTGCAAACTAATGTCAGATATCATTCTTCCTCCCTCCGCAATTGATTTCAAGTTACCATCCACCGCGGTTTAATCTCATTTAATCCTCAAAACACCTCCAAAAATTCCACTCACACTCACAACCCTATTATTCTATAATCCTACTGTAATTTTTCATGGCCAAACACAATAACAATCTGCAAGTTAAACTCCGACCAACCTCACCCTATCAACATAGAATATCAACAACTATATTTCAAATCGTACAAAAAACCCCTAAATTTAGTGTTTCAAGATCTATTATTAGATCTGAAAGATCTTCGAAACATATAGTTCTCAAACAACTTCGATTCACTGCATTCTCAGCTCTAAGTCAGATTTTACAACAGATCGACATACTACACGAACAAAATCAAAGGTAATTTCTTGTTCTGTAAAAATATGTATATATATTACACAATTTCTTGTTTAATTTTCTAAACATTCTTGTTTAATTTTATTGTAGCAAGAATTTGGGCAATGCAATCTGCGTTCAGATCTACAAAAATTACTGTAATAAAATAACATTTTTATTCAATTCGTAAGGTTCCTTCTTTCTGGAACTGATAAAAACTTTAATCATTTCTAACTGTTAGTTTATGGATTTTGAACTGGAAAAAAGTTTTCTTAGTTTTTATTCTTTTTCTTCAGATTTTTGGCGATTGAAAACAACAATCACTACGTTTTAAATAACTGAAGAGGTCTAGTGAAGAGAAGAGGTAAGTCTAAAACTCTATTTGTTCGTCTCACTCCTGGATAGGAGTCTGTAATTTAAGTGCACATTCAAGTGTATGCATTCATAATATGTTAAACCACATAAAAAAAAATTAAATCTCAGCATTTCGAATTAATTAGATTATGGGTTCTGCATTCAAGTGCAGCAAGAGCAAAGAGAAAAAAAGAGATGGACAAATACATTATTTGAAGATTTTGTGTGAAGTAATCTGGACTACTTAATTGAAGTAAAAGACTAAAATGTACTATAAATCAGATTGATGTGTATATACTTTATATCAAATTATTTAGTGTAATATAACCTACCGTGGATCTTATTCTCTCTCTCAAGAACAGTCTGTCGATCTGCATGACTTAATTGTAATTTTATAGATTTTTTTTCTAGTGGCAGAAATGGTGAATACTATTTTAGAAGTCGGGAAAGGACAACAACGAAGATCGAGCGGAGATAAATGCAGCGAGAGGTGCTGCTAGGACGGCTGGATGCGGCTGAGGAGCCTTGCTGCACTAAGCTGTCGCCGCTGATGTTTGCTTCTCGATTCCAATTACGAAACTATAGAGGACAGTAGCGTCTCCAACTTGTCCGGTTTGAGGTGGCACTAAGCAGAAGAAAACAATAGAGAAATAGGAAATAACTACAAAATAAAAGGAAACGATACCAAAATATAATAACTCCTACAAAAAAAAAAGAGAAAAAAATTCTCTAAATAAGTACTACAACATAGACTACCAAAATACATGAGAGCAAATCTGAGGTGGTGAAAATAATGTATCCTCTTGATGACGTATATATAGACAAACCAAGTCAATTGGCTTCAAGATTTAAATTTTGAATTTGAAATTAGGCTCCAAAATTTAGAACCCAATCCGTGCTTTCAAGAAGCATAGATAACCCAAATCTATATTAACTAAGAGTTTATGTTGTTAATATGGGTATTAATCCAAAAAAGCTTGATCATAGTTGAAAGGTTTCGGGCATACTACTATGTTTCACACGGTTTTTTAGATAAAAAGTGAATCCTCCATCTAGAAAGTGGGAGTGTTTCAATTCAGTTTCCAATATTATTATAGATAAATTGAATTTTTAGAAATATGAAAAATACTCAACATATTTAATTCTGCTGGATAACTGGGGTCCATATGTTCTCAACCATTGTCCAGTATATAAAAGTGAAAAGCAATTAACCAAGATATATTAGAGATTTACTAAAAAAGAACTTTAAGTCAAAACTTATTAACCAACTTGCTGGATTGAGCGGGAAAAGGATAAAATCGATAATATAGTTGCAACTCTTCTTTTTAGTATAGTAATTGATATGATTATATGAAGATATGGTAAACTTGTTATTTTATAATTCATTGGGCATCATAAAAATAAACAACATCAAGGCCCATTTTACATGGCCCATCATCAGATTTATTTGTTATTATTAAAGCTGAAATTATTATTATTATTACATCCTTTTTTAGTAGTAAGCATTAATTTCTCCCCTCAGTCGTCTCAGTCCGAGTGATTCTCAGACAAGACAAACATGTCCTGTTTTTCTCTTTTGAGGAAGAAGAAGAAGAAGAAGAAGAAGAAGAAGAGATCTGTTAAGGCTGAACCTGTATATAGCATATATCCATTTCCCTCTCTCTCTCTCTCTATCTCTCTCTAGAAAAATATCCATCATATTTCCTAAGTCTTTGTGTTTTTGATGTAAAGAGATTGTATGAGCTACCAGGAAATATATATTCAAAGTTTTACAGAAAAATATATAAGAAACGGAAGCCAAAAATTGTCAGTTTGATGAATATGAAGAATTCAAGATGTGGCAAATTGTGTTTTGATTATTGATTGGGCTCTCATGTATGGGCCTCATAAAAATGAACAACACTTAGGCCCATCTCATTTGGCCCATCTGCAGATTTAATTATTATTATTATTATTATTATTATTATTATTATTATTATTATTATTATTATTATTATTATTATTATTATTATTATTATTATTATTATTATTATTATTATTATTGCTGCTGCTGCTAATAATAATAAACTCATTTTCAACTCAGTCTCGATTTAAATTTAATGTTTTATTCAAGAAATAGTTATGCCATTTCGATTATTATGTTAAAAATTATAGAAAAAGTAGAAAGAAGGTGAATTTGGAAATATATTTTGGGTGGTGTAAATAGTCAACTACGTAAAGGCATATATATTCATGATAAAAATCTGACAAAATATATCAAGCACATGAGCATTTTAATTGCATTAAATTGACTTCCACATTTCTCCAATTTGACACATTAATTAACGTTAGCTTAGATTTTATAATGAACATTAGTAAATAATGATAATTTCCCACAAAATTTGAATTACAACATGTGCTTAAAACATGCGTGAGAAATAGGCTTTTGAGGATCCGAAAATGAGCCGTTGAGTATGTGATTCGCAATCCACTGATTTGCTGCCTGAGACAAGTGCATTCCATCCCAGCTTATACACGTCGCCGGCGACCCACAGGAGGCGCCGGCGATCTTGGCCCCGTTGATTATTTGTCTCTGGCCACACCAAACATGAACCTTTTTATCGTGTTGTCTGCAACATATCTTCAAAGGGTCTCACGAATCCTATCGACACGAGAATTATTGACAAGCATATAGAAAGAGTTAAAATTCACAAACGATACTAACTAGAAATTATATATATAATTCAATTGAAAAAAATTAGTACTAAAACTTATCTAATTATGCTATTGAAATAGACAAGGAGACACAAAAAAATGGACTAGATAGAGTATTTGGTAATTATCAAAACAATTATGGGATATGGAATCTCCAATTTAAGCTATATCTTTTTTAGTCTCAAGAGTTTTCTTTTTGGCCCAATTATATCATACTATTACAATTGTAAAGGTAATGCACCCATTAATTTGAACTGTAAATCATACAAAAATCGATGATCCAAATTTATTCATATTTCTTACATTTAGGGTCTTGATTTGATTTTTCCTTAGAATGTATATATAATATATTTACCACATAGTAGTGAACACATCAATAATCAAGCATGATCAATTCAATAAAATTTCGTCACTAACCATATAGTTTGGCATTCTTGATTAAATGATACTTGGCTGAGTAAATATCAACATAGGTGATGGCAGCATGACCGAGTTCCGCTCTCAATGTACGAACCCTAGCTTTAAGCTGCCTATTAAACTCCATAGCCATCTCGTTATGAGTTCGAATACAACCAATCTCGTCTCGAAAACCGGGCCCCGTGGTTTCGATTTCGAATGTGGCTGCGGGCAAGCATCCAATAGGCCCTATGTTATGAATCCAAACGGCCCTTGCCCCCAATTGATACAAACGCTGCATTATTTTTAATGTAACATGTTAGTACTTAAAGATCGGTATACTAGCAAATTAAAATTTGAAATTAATTGCTTTTTCAGATGTTATAAAATAAAACTCACGGTAACTGCATTAGCAAATTGATTCACAATGTCGGGAATCGCAGCTTGAATTTGAGCAATTTTGAGCTTTCTCAAGCCAGCAACGATGTCGTTTTGGCCGATATCGAACGTGTAGAGAGCATCGGAGAACTCGTTAGGCCTTGGAAGTTTATCTTTCTTGATCGGATTTGTAGCTGAAATATGGATCCAAGAAAATCATGGATCTTGATATACGGTTCTATTTTCATCATGAAATATTATCGATTTATAGAGTATCAATTTATGGGACTTAAGAAAAGGGTCTTCTATTAATACTATCAATTTCAGTATTCATATATTTCAAATTTAATTATGTGAATTATTTTTCATAAAAATTGCATTTATCATTTCATTGAAAAATAATAATAACTCAACCATATATAATTTCTCTCATTTTTTGAATTTAATTACCTTGATCATATAGAAATGAACTGATCAAATTGCTGTGTTTGAACATCAAGTGAAAATGGACTAATCCCATTTTCAAATATGCTTTCATTCTGCCTACGAAATGTGGATGCTCCCGTAGCAAAATTTACACCATTTCTGAAATTCGCCATTATTGAATCCAAATAGCGACTCAATATGGAAGTGTCAAGTGCTCAGCTGCGCAGACAAATAAACTCATATGTTACAATTTCTATTTTTTGTAAAATAGAGATCGTCTACTTTACCAATTAGGTCATCTCAACGGGATAATATTATAAATAGTACTTACCTATAAAGTCAATGATTAGACGGCAGTCGGAATTTCTTCCGGCGGGCCGTGTGAAGTAACTTTCTCCATACGGCGGGGGAATCGGCCAAAACGCAGCGGACATCCCGCCGGTGTCAGAATTTGAGTCGCCGAAGTTGTAAATTGCCGGAAAATTACAAGTTGGCTCCGGAGGGACGTGGGTCCTCCGGCGCCTAAGGCTAGTGAAACTAGCAGAGTAGTCACAAAGACTACTCTTCAGATTAGCATATTGCTGTTTATATTCTTTTCTTTTTATGAAGAAATTTATATTCACCCATCAAAGTCAAAATCAAGACTGTTTAGTGCTGAAATTGCTGGTTGAATTTTGTTGTTGAATTCTGAGACATTTTGTTTAGATCCAAAATCACGATTTTGAGGTAAATTCCTCGACTTATTTTCTATTTTCTGCTCTCAGAAAGTACAAGCTGCCTATGTCTCATATCATACCTTTCCCAAAACGGAGCGAACTATCTAGTGTCCCCGACTTTCCTCCTGGGAAGCATGTTTTGGCGGTTTATCATTAGCTTGATTCGAGCTCCATAACTCGTACGGAGACCACAGCGCTATATAAAGCACCTGTAGTCCTGGCTCGTAAGGTATTTGTTGCTGCTCATTGATCACATTTACCTATAAAACAGAGTGAACTAACACTCTTGCTTTTCTCATACAACGCGACGCTCGCAAATCTCAATCTTGTAGAGGAAAATTGATGAGTAAGTAGTTCTGAACTCTTCTTTTCCTTCACATTACCATTTTCTTCAGATGACATGAAATTCTGAACCACCAAACTATACATGTTTCTTGGGTTTGACAGTTATGTTCTGGAATTCGACGATGATGAAGAGGAAGGAGCTTTACCACAACGGATTGTACCGTTCCACAGGGTTGTCGCCCTTCCTGAAGGATATCGTCAGTGAGTATATATATGCTAACATTATCATTGTAAAAATATGAGGTTTCTTTGGGGAGAGAGAGAGAGAGAAGCGTCGCGCGTAATGTATCTATTTAGCCTCATAGTGACAGTAACTAAAACAGGCTTTACCCACTTTGATTCACTGTAGTATTAGTACAGTAATGTAATTGATTTTGGAAGTGTTTGCTTCCATAAGTAGGGTTGAACTTAAATGGATCTTGTATGTAAGTAGAGGCACCTTGTGTTGAGATGTTGATTGTTTGGTCTTACATTAATGTATGCAAAAAGAGTTGTTGTAATGAAAGATGAGAGCATTCATGCCGAAACAATTATGTGAATTTGTGTTTGAAGAATCGATATAAGAATAAGAAAGTTTGAAATGGATTGGAAAGTGAATGGTGAAAACCCTTTCTGCCTTCGACGGAAAAGTTCCATCCTACCACGACATGTATTGAAGCAACGGTCCGGATACATCCACATCATAAGTAATTTTTGTCTTGGCACGTCGTGTCTTTTAATCTTTTATTTATTTTTATTATTATGATTGCAAATGTAGTTTGAGATGAAATTAGTGTTCTTAAATTGATTATTTTTCAATGACACTAGGAAATTGAACACTATTATAATATTAAAACGATATATAATCAATGGCAAATCATTGTTTAATTTTTTTTGTTAAATGCAATCAACTCTATCTATTGCATTTTGAATGTATTTTGATTGTTGCTTTAATATATGTCAAGTAGGATGGAATTTGCTATAATCGGTGCTTTTTCATGTAGTTTGTGGTTCTTCATATTGAATCGAGTTGAGCTGCATATTCAAAGCTGGTTTAGTTTATTAAATTTATTGAGTTTGAAAATAGTTTCATCAAATCACTCATGCATCTTGAACAAACGAGCTCGAAGCTTTTCTAAAGTCTAAACATAATATGCGTGCTTCTAATTATTAATGTTTATTGAATAAATCTCAAAGGCTACTAGGATTTTGACAAGAAAAAGAAAATGATGCATTTACTTAAGATTATCTAGATTAAATAACAGAGATAATTTTGTTGTCCCTTTTCCTTTCTCTGAATTCATTAACAATTACTCCCTCTGTCCCTAAAATTGTAGTGCACTTTCCTTTTTTGTCCGTCGATAAGTATGGTCCTTTCTTAAATGGATATGGCCCCACTTAAAATTTTACCCTTTTACTTGCTTTAAAAGTAACTAACACTAAAACAAAGTGGATCTCATTCTCCACTCACTACACATCTACCTAACATCCTTCTTAAAACTCGTGCCACTCGATTTATTGTTGACTTATGAAAAATATAAAATATCTTGTAGCACTTGCTGCTGACCATATATGTATTTATGTTGTTTATTGTATTTATTTTCCTTTGTGACGTTGAAATCCACAAAGGAGATAGTCTTGCCCCACTTGAACGTTGCAGTAAACCTTTCCGAATAAACGAAGAGTTTCCTTTTGTCATATTTCTCAGAAGTAATTTCCACGAAACTATGAACTATGAAGTATTTTCTATATATTTGCTGAATTTTATTTGAATTATTTTATTAATTCGATATAAGTAAGAAGAATTAATTTGGGGAATAACATAAGAACTGGGGAGAAAAAAATTCAATTAATTTTTCGATTATATATATATATATATAGACAGTATATTTAAGATTAATTTTCGTTCCATTCTCCTTAAAGTAAATTAATCCTAATTAATTTCCTCAAAAATAAAATCCTAATTAAGGTTTATTAATGTCAATTTCCTCTTTTCATCTCTCTCTCTCTCACACACATTTCTTTAACCATAATAGCCTACACAAACCATAATACCTCCACCCTTTTCTGGTTGCATAGATTAGGAAAAAATATTCATCAATTTATCTCTGAAAAAGTTTATGTTTTGTTGCTGCCGGCGAAATCAACTATATTTCCTGGCTAGTACAAGTTTTCAAACACTATAGAGAGGGTGGACTGATGTGTAATTTCTCCGTCTTTTATAAGTGTCTCGTTTTGATTTTATTCTTGTCCCTTAATAAATGTGATATTTCAAAACTTATAGCAAAATAGTGAAATACTTTCCATTTTACCCTTATATAATAATACCAAAAGCTGAAATTGTGTATTAAAATAAATAAATAAGGGTACAAAAGGTAAATTTATATACTTTCATGGTCTGTATTTTTTGACGATAAGGAACACTTTTAAAAATAAGGAAGGAGTAGTCAATATCGATTTATTGTTGATATGACTTATGAAAAATATAAAATATCTTGTAGCACTTGCTGCTCACCATATATGTATTTATGTTGTTTATTGTATTTATTTTCCTTTGTGACGTTGAAATCCACAAAGGAGATAGTCTTGCCACTCTTGAATGTTGCAGTAAACCTTTCCAAATAAATGAAGAGTTTCATTTGTCATATTTCTCAGAAGTAATTTCACGAAACTATGAACTAGTAAGTATTTTCAATATATTTGTTGAATTTTATTTGAATTATTTTATTAATTCGATGTAAGTAAGAAGAATTAAGTTGGGGAATAACATAAGAACTAGGGAGAAAAAAATTCAATTAATTTTTCGATTATATATATATATAGACAGTATATTTAAGATTATTTTTCGTTGCATTCTCCTTAAAGTAAATTAATCCTAAATTAAGTTTTATTATTAAAAAAGGTTTATTAATTTCAATTCGGATTTATTTTTCCTTTTAATTAGGATAAATTCTCCCATCGTCCCCAAAAGTGTGGTGTATATTTGATTTGTTGTGAGGTATAAAATATTAGTTGAACCACACTAACCTGAGACGAAGAAAGTACTCAATTAAGTTCATAATTTAACTTTAAATAGCTCAATTGTACATGTCTACATCGGTAATGACTATATATGGTTGTCTTACAAGTTGACTTTGACTTAATTACAGGTCGTCGAAGCAAGAGACTAAGTGCCTTGATGTGAAAGTGAGAATTTGCAATGTAGAAACATAGATGTCTTGCCTTAAGCTATTTAAATCAATTTTTCTTGCCCCTCTTAAACGTTGCAGGGTACCTTTCCAAAGAAATGAAGACTTTCCTTCGTCATATTTCTCAGAAGTAATTTCCACGAAACTATGAACTATGAAGTATTTTCTATATATTTGTTGAATTTTATTTGAATTATTTTATTAATTCGATGTAAGTAAGAAGAATTAAGTTGGGGAATAACATAAGAACTAGGGAGAAAAAAATTCAATTAATTTTTCGATTATATATATATATATAGACAGTATATTTAAGATTAATTTTCGTTCCATTCTCCTTAAAGTAAAGTAAAGTAATCCTAATTATTTTCCTCAAAAAATCCTAATTATGGTTTATTAATGTCAATTTCCTCTTTTCACCTCTCTCTCTCTTTCTCTCTCTCATTTCCTTAACCATAATAGCCTACACAAACCATAATACCTTCACCCTTTTCTGGTTGCATAGATTACAAAAAATCCATCAATTTATCTCTGAAAAAGTTTATGTTTTGTTGCAGTTCCGCTGGCGGAATCAGCTGTATTTCGTGGCTAGTACAAGTTTTCAAACACTATAGAGAGGGTGGGTTGATGTGTAATTTCTCCGTCTTTTATAAGTGTCTCATTTTGATTTTATTCTTATCCCTTAATAAATGTCATATTTCAAAACTTATAGCAAAATAGTGAAATACTTTCCATTTTACCCTTATATAATAATATCAAAAGCTGAAATTAGGGATGGCAATCGGGTACGGCGGGCACGGATAGTGGATATCCATACCGTACCCGCGAGCAAAACCCATACCAGCCCATCGTGACGGGTTCTTTCTCCACCCATACCCGCCACCCGTCGGGTAACCTCCAAGCCGCCACCCACGGATATCCATCTACCCGCCACCCGCGGGTATCCACCAACCCGTTGGGTACCCGCCACCCGCGATGCGAGAGAGAGAGAATGAGAGATGCACAGAAGAGAAGAAGAGAATTACACTGCTTACGAATCTTGAAAAGTGCGGCGGCGACGGTGGTATTGGACTATTGGTTTGGGTTGAGGCTTTTTGGAGTAATAAGTTAGTATTAGGTTGGGGCAGAGTTGGAGTTGGGCCAAATATATATACTTATATTAAATAATATTTGGGCCAAATATATATTACATACATTAAATAATAGTCGTGTAGTAATTGGGTATTTCGTGGATATTTCGCAGGTATTTTTTGCAGTTAAACGGGTTTCGTGGGTACGGATAGTAACTATCCATACCCGTACCCGCGAACTAAATGGATAGTATTTTATAACTACGAGCCTATCCATGGATATCAAATGCCCTCAAACCCGCACCTATTAGGGTCGTACCCGCGGGCAAATTGTCATCCCTAAATTGTGTATTAAAAAAAAAATAATTAAGGGTACAAAAGGTAAATTTATATACTTTCATGGTCTGTATTTTTTGACGATAAGGAATACTTTTAAAAATAAGGAAGGAGCAGTCAATATCGATTTATTGTTGACTTATGAAAAATATAAAATAATATGTATTTATGTTGTTTATTGTATTTATTTTCCTTTGTGACGTTGAAATCCACAAAGGAGATAGTCTTGCCCCTCTTGAACGTTGCAGTAAACCTTTCCAAATAAATGAAGAGTTTCATTTGTCATATTTCTTTGAAGTAATTTCCACGAAATTATGAACTATGAAGCATTTTCTTTGTATTTGCTGAATTTTATTTGAATTATTTTATTAATTCGTTGTAAGTAAGAAGAATTTGGGGAATAACATAAGAACTAGGGAGAAAAAAATTCAATTAATTTTTCGATTATATATATAGAGTATATTTAAGATTAATTTCCGTTCCATTCTCCTTAAAGTAAATTAATCCTAATTAATTTCCTAAAAAAAATACTAATTAAGGTTTATTAATGTCAATTTGGATTTATTTTTCCTATTAATTAGGATAAATTATACTCCTACTTAATTAAGTTCATAATTTAACTTTAAATAATTCGATGTACATGTCTACATCGGTAATTAATTACTATGGTTGTCTTACAAATTGACTTCGACTTTCAGGTCGTCGAAGAAAGAGACTTAAGTGCATAATTTAATACACTTGGTCTTGGTCTTGGTCTTGGTCTTCGACAGAGATGTCTTGCCTTGAGCTATTTAAACCAATCCCACTAATCTGAATCATGAATAAAGAAATCACGATTTCTGAAAAAGAAATAGCAATGAAATTTCTTCATGTTCTTGTTGTTCTCGTCTGCTTGTTTGTCTCAGGAGATGGAGATGCAGAAGTGAGGTGCATAGAGAGGGAGAGAGAAGCTCTTCTAAGCTTCAAGAATGGCCTCATCGATGAGCATGGTGATCTCTCATGGCGAAGCGACGAATGCTGCGAATGGGCTGGTGTTGTGTGCAGCAACACCACTGCTCATGTCATTAGTCTGAATCTTGATTATTTTTGGATGAGAGGTAAAGTTAGTTCTTCCTTGCTTGAGTTGCATCATTTACATTATCTGAACCTCAATTGGATTGATTTTGGAGGCAATCCAATTCCAGAATTCATTGGTTCCATGAAACAATTACGCCACTTGTATCTCAGGGATTGTAACTTTTCGGGAATAGTTCCTCCTCA
Source organism: Agastache rugosa (assembly GCA_031470985.1). Lineage (NCBI taxonomy): Eukaryota > Viridiplantae > Streptophyta > Magnoliopsida > Lamiales > Lamiaceae > Agastache > Agastache rugosa. The sequence goes on from CM062606.1 coordinate 962,384, forward strand.
GATAGGCAAAAAAAAATCAAAACTATTTTTCCAACATTATGTTCACTTATAATTTTGTCGATTTCTTTATAAAAAAAAACCAAACATAATACAAAAATAATTCAATTTAAAATCAGGCCACAAAGCCTAAAACGCAAGCCCATTCAATTATATTCGAATAATTAATCCAATAAAATTAGCTAAAGACGAAAATGTAACAAAATTTATTATCCACCCACCCAAATCCTCATTTATTAGAAATTTAGCCCAATATAAATATACCATATGCGAAGATATTAGGGTTACTTTGTCTTCTTCACTGCCTACCACTCATCTGCAAACTAATGTCAGATATCATTCTTCCTCCCTCCGCAATTGATTTCAAGTTACCATCCACCGCGGTTTAATCTCATTTAATCCTCAAAACACCTCCAAAAATTCCACTCACACTCACAACCCTATTATTCTATAATCCTACTGTAATTTTTCATGGCCAAACACAATAACAATCTGCAAGTTAAACTCCGACCAACCTCACCCTATCAACATAGAATATCAACAACTATCTTTCAAATCGTACAAAAAACCCCTAAATTTAGTGTTTCAAGATCTATTATTAGATCTGAAAGATCTTCGAAACATATAGTTCTCAAACAACTTCGATTCACTGCATTCTCAGCTCTAAGTCAGATTTTACAACAGATCGACATACTACACGAACAAAATCAAAGGTAATTTCTTGTCGGGGAAAATACCAGATTGCTTCAATAATTTCACTGCGTTGGCTCAGAAGGGACCTAGCCCCCCCTCTGATTTGAATTTTGGCCACTTCGTTCACAAAAACTACGTCAAGTACTACTGGCAGTATTCGTCACTTCAATGGAAAGGTCAACAAACGGAGTACAAGAAAGAAAATTTTGAGCTTATCAAACTGATTGATTTTTCAAGCAATAGATTGAGTGGAAACATTCCCCAATCCATTTCCAGTATGATGGGATTGATGTATCACAAAATAGTTTGACAGGTTGTATCATTCCAGATATTGGTGAAATGGAGATGCTAGAAAGTCTTGATCTATCACAGAACCATCTCTCCGGTGAAATACCCACAAGCATGGCGCGATTACATTACCTATCATTTCTCAATTTGTCCAACAACAGTTTGTCTGGCAGAATCCCATCAAGTACTCAGCTTCAGAGCTTCAATGCATCTGCTTATGCTGGGAATGCTGGACTCTGTGGTGACCCTCTGCCATTGTGCCCCGGAGATAGGTTGAGGCCGTCGTCCACCAATCCGGGGGAAAACATGAATGACAAAGATGATAGCATCTTCTCGTTTATGCAAGAAGTCGCCATATCTATGGGATTTGGTTTTATTTTTGGATTTTGGGGAGTTGTTGGTTCTTTCATAGTGAAGAAATCATGGAGAAATGCCTACTTCAACTTCTTTGATGATGCTAAAGATTGGTTCTACGTCGAACTGCTTTGTTTGTATCCAAATGGAGACCGGGTTGAAATACATTTCAGGTAATATTTACAACATTTTACCTTGATTTTTTTACTATTCTCGACTTCTCTCAATAACTTTTTCTCGGTTTTTATCAAGATTCTATATATCCTCTGTTTCTGAATAGAGGTGGAGAAGCTCGTGGATGTTACAAGAAGGAACAAGAATTATTGCTTTTGAGTAGTTTTAGTATCGAATTATATTATATTCCAATAAAGTTATTTTTCCTACTTTTTTTATCATTCAGCATCGTGTATTTAATTTAGTGATAATGTAATATTGTACTTATGTGTGGATCTTACCTAAGTTAAAGATAAAGTTTGTAATGGTGCATTGTGTTGATTTCCGTTGTAAATAAAATTGACACCCCCAAAAAATTATGAGTGTTGAACAACTCAAAATCCATGAAACATATGTCCATGGTATACATTTATTTACTAGTGTTTAGATCGAGTTTTGACATATCTAACAAAGGTTGATATGTTACACGATATGATACAAGACTCCTCAATCACACGATTATTGTCCCTCGAATAAATAAGACGCATGCATGCATGCGGGACCCCTTTTCCAATAGAACATTTCTTCTCGATTCAAAATTTAAAAATAGAAAACTTAAAGTATGAATTAGTAATCTCCAGCATCACAAGCGCCAAAATATAATTGATCAAATAAATGTACGCCCTTGGTAACTCAGTTTTTTTTCACGCATTTCGTTGAACAAATTATATTAAAATGCACATTTCTCAATTAGAATATAAAATACAAATAAAAAATGCAAATGTCTTTTTGCACAAATGGACCAAGAGCAATCAACACAAGGCCCGATGTCAGAGAATGTTGATAGGCCCAAATAACTTGGGAAGTATGATGAAAATTTCAAAGTTTAAAATATTACATCCAAATATCCATCTCCCACAAACTCTCTCTCTCTCTAGAAAAATATCCATCTCATTTGCTAGGTCTTGGTGTTTTTTGATGTTAAGAATTAAGAGATTGTATGAGCTAACCAGGAAATATTCGAATTATTACAGTAACATATTTGAAAAAAAGGGAAGCCAAAATTGTCCTTTTGATGAATACTAGTATCGCACCCGTGCGTTGCACTGTAGAATACATTATAAATTTATGTAATATACTTCTTTCTTTCCACAATAAATGATCACTTTCTTTTGGGCACGAGTATTTAGGAGAAGAGATAAAAAGATAGAACGTTCTTTTTGTGAGAGAAAGAAGTTTTCATATTAGGTAAGTGACCAATTATACGGGACAACCTAATAAAGTAACATGACCGCTTATTGTGGAACGGATAGAGTATGAATTATCAAATCACAAAAATAAGGAGTGAATTTATTAATTATGAAATTACGAGCACCAAATGAGATTAATAATATTTATATTTTAGAGCGTCAATACATAAATATGAACATTTTAGGAATAACGAACAAATTACACATTAAGTTTCAAAGATTACGAAAAACTTTTTTGTACATAACATGTTCAGTAACCGTGGAAGAATGCTTCTCAATTCTCATCACCATACATCAATATCTTCAATCCTTTCCGATTTGTAACTCTTGAGACGATCATATAAAATGGTCCATGACTAAACACAATATTTTTTTAAGAACAATCCAACATGAGAAAGAGACTGTCCTTAGCTTTTTATAAATAGTCATTGTATAGAATACAATTAATGGAAATTATCGACGCACAAGCTTGAATGACAACTTTTAATCAGATGGAGAGTCATTGACAATAAAAAAATCAAAACTATTTTTCCAACATTATGTTCACTTATAATTTTGTCGATTTCTTTATAAAAAAACCAAACATAATACAAAAATAATTCAATTTAAAATCGGGCCACAAAGCCTAAAACGCAAGCCCATTCAATTATATTCGAATAATTAATCCAATAAAATTAGCTAAAGACGAAAATGTAACAAAATTTATTATCCACCCACCCAAATCCTCATTTATTAGAAATTTAGCCCAATATAAATATACCATATGCGAAGATATTAGGGTTACTTTGTCTTCTTCACTGCCTACCACTCATCTGCAAACTAATGTCAGATATCATTCTTCCTCCTCCGCAATTGATTTCAAGTTACCATCCACCGCGGTTTAATCTCATTTAATCCTCAAAACACCTCCAAAAATTCCACTCACACTCACAACCCTATTATTCTATAATCCTACTGTAATTTTTCATGGCCAAACACAATAACAATCTGCAAGTTAAACTCCGACCAACCTCACCCTATCAACATAGAATATCAACAACTATCTTTCAAATCGTACAAAAAACCCCTAAATTTAGTGTTTCAAGATCTATTATTAGATCTGAAAGATCTTCGAAACATATAGTTCTCAAACAACTTCGATTCACTGCATTCTCAGCTCTAAGTCGGATTTTACAACAGATCGACATACTACACGAACAAAATCAAAGGTAATTTCTTGTTCTGTAAAAATATGTATATATATTACACAATTTCTTGTTTAATTTTCTAAACATTCTTGTTTAATTTTATTGTAGCAAGAATTTGGGCAATGCAATACGCGTTCGGATCTACAAAAATTAACGTAATAAAATAACATTTTTATTCAATTCGTAAGGTTCCTTCTTTCGGAACTCGATAAAAACTTTAATCATTTCTAACTGTTAGTTTATGGATTTTGAACTGGAAAAAAGTTTTCTTAGTTTTTATTCTTTTTCTTCAGATTTTTGGCGATTGAAAACAACAATCACTACGTTTTAAATAACTGAAGAGGTCTAGTGAAGAGAAGAGGTAAGTCTAAAACTCTATTTGTTCGTCTCACTCCTGGATAGGAGTCTGTAATTTAAGTGCACATTCAAGTGTATGCATTCATAATATGTTAAACCACATAAAAAAAAATTAAATCTCAGCATTTCGAATTAATTAGATTATGGGTTCTGCATTCAAGTGCAGCAAGAGCAAAGAGAAAAAAAGAGATGGACAAATACATTATTTGAAGATTTTGTGTGAAGTAATCTGGACTACTTAATTGAAGTAAAAGACTAAAATGTACTATAAATCAGATTGATGTGTATATACTTTATATCAAATTATTTAGTGTAATATAACCTACCGTGGATCTTATTCTCTCTCTCAAGAACAGTCTGTCGATCTGCATGACTTAATTGTAATTTTATAGATTTTTTTTCTAGTGGCAGAAATGGTGAATACTATTTTAGAAGTCGGGAAAGGACAACAACGAAGATCGAGCGGAGATAAATGCAGCGAGAGGTGCTGCTAGGACGGCTGGATGCGGCTGAGGAGCCTTGCTGCACTAAGCTGTCGCCGCTGATGTTTGCTTCTCGATTCCAATTACGAAACTATAGAGGACAGTAGCGTCTCCAACTTGTCCGGTTTGAGGTGGCACTAAGCAGAAGAAAACAATAGAGAAATAGGAAATAACTACAAAATAAAAGGAAACGATACCAAAATATAATAACTGCTACAAAAAAAAAAGAGAAAAAAATTCTCAAAATAAGTACTACAACATAGACTACCAAAATACATGAGAGCAAATCTGAGGTGGTGAAAATAATGTATCCTCTTGATGACGTATATATAGACAAACCAAGTCAATTGGCTTCAAGATTTAAATTTTGAATTTGAAATTAGGCTCCAAAATTTAGAACCCAATCCGTGCTTTCAAGAAGCATAGATAACCCAAATCTATATTAACTAAGAGTTTATGTTGTTAATATGGGTATTAATCCAAAAAAGCTTGATCATAGTTGAAAGGTTTCGGGCATACTACTATGTTTCACACGGTTTTTTAGATAAAAAGTGAATCCTCCATCTAGAAAGTGGGAGTGTTTCAATTCAGTTTCCAATATTATTATAGATAAATTGAATTTTTAGAAATATGAAAAATACTCAACATATTTAATTCTCATTTTGGATAACTGGGGTCCATATGTTCTCAACCATTGTCCAGTATATAAAAGTGAAAAGCAATTAATCAAGATATATTAGAGATTTACTAAAAAAGAACTTTAAGTCAAAACTTATTAACCAACTTGCTGGATTGAGCGGGAAAAGGATAAAATCGATAATATAGTTGCAACTCTTCTTTTTAGTATAGTAATTGATATGATTATATGAAGATATGGTAAACTTGTTATTTTATAATTCATTGGGCATCATAAAAATAAACAACATCAAGGCCCATTTTACATGGCCCATCATCAGATTTATTTGTTATTATTAAAGCTGAAATTATTATTATTATTACATCCTTTTTTAGTAGTAAGCATTAATTTCTCCCCTCAGTCGTCTCAGTCCGAGTGATTCTCAGACAAGACAAACATGTCCTGTTTTTCTCTTTTGAAGAAGAAGAAGAAGAAGAAGAAGAAGAAGAAGAGATACGGTAAGGCCGAACACTGTATATAGCATATATCCATTTCCCTCTCTCTCTCTCTCTCTCTCTCTCTCTCTAGAAAAATATCCATCATATTTCCTAAGTCTTTGTGTTTTTGATGTAAAGAGATTGTATGAGCTACCAGGAAATATATATTCAAAGTTTTACAGAAAAATATATAAGAAACGGAAGCCAAAAATTGTCAGTTTGATGAATATGAAGAATTCAAGATGTGGCAAATTGTGTTTTGATTATTGATTGGGCTCATGTATGGGCCTCATAAAAATGAACTACACCTAGGCCCATCTCATTTGGCCCATCTATGATTTAATTATTATTATTATTATTATTATTATTATTATTATTATTATTATTATTATTATTATTATTATTATTATTATTATTATTATTATTATTATTATTATTATTATTATTATTATTATTGTTCTTGTTGTTGCTGCTGCTGCTAATAATAATAAACTCATTTTCAACTCAGTCTCGATTTAAATTTAATGTTTTATTCAAGAAATAGTTATGCCATTTCGATTATTATGTTAAAAATTATAGAAAAAGTAGAAAGAAGGTGAATTTGGAAATATATTTTGGGTGGTGTAAATAGTCAACTACGTAAAGGCATATATATTCATGATAAAAATCTGACAAAATATATCAAGCACATGAGCATTTTAATTGCATTAAATTGACTTCCACATTTCTCCAATTTGACACATTAATTAACGTTAGCTTAGATTTTATAATGAACATTAGTAAATAATGATAATTTCCCACAAAATTTGAATTACAACATGTGCTTAAAACATGCGTGAGAAATAGGCTTTTGAGGATCCGAAAATGAGCCGTTGAGTATGTGATTCGCAATCCACTGATTTGCTGCCTGAGACAAGTGCATTCCATCCCAGCTTATACACGTCGCCGGCGACCCACAGGAGGCGCCGGCGATCTTGGCCCCGTTGATTATTTGTCTCTGGCCACACCAAACATGAACCTTTTTATCGTGTTGTCTGCAACATATCTTCAAAGGGTCTCTGAATCCTATCGACACGAGAATTATTGACAAGCATATAGAAAGAGTTAAAATTCACAAACGATACTAACTAGAAATTATATATATAATTCAATTGAAAAAATTAGTACTAAAACTTATCTAATTATGCTATTGAAATAGACAAGGAGACACAAAAAAATGGACTAGATAGAGTATTTGGTAATTATCAAAACAATTATGGGATATGGAATCTCCAATTTAAGCTATATCTTTTTTAGTCTCAAGAGTTTTCTTTTTGGCCCAATTATATCATACTATTACAATTGTAAAGGTAATGCACCCATTAATTTGAACTGTAAATCATACAAAAATCGATGATCCAAATTTATTCATATTTCTTACATTAAGGGTCTTGATTTGATTTTTCCTTAGAATGTATATATAATATATTTACCACATAGTAGTGAACACATCAATAATCAAGCATGATCAATTCAATAAAATTTCGTCACTAACCATATAGTTTGGCATTCTTGATTAAATGATACTTGGCTGAGTAAATATCAACATAGGTGATGGCAGCATGACCGAGTTCCGCTCTCAATGTACGAACCCTAGCTTTAAGCTGCCTATTAAACTCCATAGCCATCTCGTTATGAGTTCGAATACAACCAATCTCGTCTCGAAAACCGGGCCCCGTGGTTTCGATTTCGAATGTGGCGGCGGGCAAGCATCCAATAGGCCCTATGTTATGAATCCAAACGGCCCTTGCCCCCAATTGATACAAACGCTGCATTATTTTTAATGTAACATGTTAGTACTTAAAGATCGATATACTAGCAAATTAAAATTTGAAATTAATTGCTTTTTCAGATGTTATAAAATAAAACTCACGGTAACTGCATTAGCAAATTGATTCACAATGTCGGGAATCGCAGCTTGAATTTGAGCAATTTTGAGCTTTCTCAAGCCAGCAACGATGTCGTTTTGGCCGATATCGAACGTGTAGAGAGCATCGGAGAACTCGTTAGGCCTTGGAAGTTTATCTTTCTTGATCGGATTTGTAGCTGAAATATGGATCCAAGAAAATCATGGATCTTGATATACGGTTCTATTTTCATCATGAAATATTATCGATTTATAGAGTATCAATTTATGGGACTTAAGAAAAGGGTCTTCTATTAATACTATCAATTTCGAGTATTCATATATTTCAAATTTAATTATGTGAATTATTTTTCATAAAAATTGCATTTATCATTTCATTGAAAAATAATAATAACTCAACCATATATAATTTCTCTCATTTTTTGAATTTAATTACCTTGATCATATAGAAATGAACTGATCAAATTGCTGTGTTTGAACATCAAGTGAAAATGGACTAATCCCATTTTCAAATATGCTTTCATTCTGCCTACGAAATGTGGATGCTCCCGTAGCAAAATTTACACCATTTCTGAAATTCGCCATTATTGAATCCAAATAGCGACTCAATATGGAAGTGTCAAGTGCTCAGCTGCGCAGACAAATAAACTCATATGTTACAATTTCTATTTTTTGTAAAATAGAGATCGTCTACTTTACCAATTAGGTCATCTCAACGGGATAATATTATAAATAGTACTTACCTATAAAGTCAATGATTAGACGGCAGTCGGAATTTCTTCCGGCGGGCCGTGTGAAGTAACTTTCTCCATACGGCGGGGGAATCGGCCAAAACGCAGCGGACATCCCGCCGGTGTCAGAATTTGAGTCGCCGAAGTTGTAAATTGCCGGAAAATTACAAGTTGGCTCCGGAGGGACGTGGGTCCTCCGGCGCCTAAGGCTAGTGAAACTAGCAGAGTAGTCACAAAGACTACTCTTCAGATTTGCATATTGCTGTTTATATTCTTTTCTTTTTATGAAGAAATTTATATTCACCCATCAAAGTCAAAATCAAGACTGTTTAGTGCTGAAATTGCTGGTTGAATTTTGTTGTTGAATTCTGAGACATTTTGTTTAGATCCAAAATCACGATTTTGAGGTAAATTCCTCGACTTATTTTCTATTTTCTGCTCTCAGAAAGTACAAGCTGCCTATGTCTCATATCATACCTTTCCCAAAACGGAGCGAACTATCTAGTGTCCCCGACTTTCCTCCTGGGAAGCATGTTTTGGCGGTTTATCATTAGCTTGATTCGAGCTCCATAACTCGTACGGAGACCACAGCGCTATATAAAGCACCTGTAGTCCTGGCTCGTAAGGTATTTGTTGCTGCTCATTGATCACATTTACCTATAAAACAAAGTGAACTAACACTCTTGCTTTTCTCATACAACGCGACGCTCGCAAATCTCAATCTTGTAGAGGAAAATTGATGAGTAAGTAGTTCTGAACTCTTCTTTTCCTTCACATTACCATTTTCTTCAGATGACATGAAATTCTGAACCACCAAACTATACATGTTTCTTGGGTTTGACAGTTATGTCTGGAATTCGACGATGATGAAGAGGAAGGAGCTTTACCACAACGGATTGTACCGTTCCACATGGTTGTCGCCCTTCCTGAAGGATATCGTCAATGAGTATATATATGCTAACATTATCATTGTAAAAATATGAGGTTTCTTTGGGGGGAGAGAGAGAGAAGCGTCGCGCGTAATGTATCTATTTAGCCTCATAGTGACAAAAGAATTCAAAACAGGCTTTACCCACTTTGATTCACTGTAGTATTAGTACAGTAATGTAATTGATTTTGGAAGTGTTTGCTTCCATAAGTAGGGTTGAACTTAAATGGATCTTGTATGTAAGTAGAGAGACCTGTGTTGAGATGTTGATTGTTTGGTCTTACATTAATGTATGCAAAAAGAGTTGTTGTAATGAAAGATGAGAGCATTCATGCCAGAAACAATTATGTGAATTTGTGTTTACTGAGAATCTGATATAAGAATAAGAAAGTTTGAAATGACTGGAAAGTGAATGGTGAAAACCCTTTCTCTGCCTCGACGGAAAAGTTCCATCCTACCTGACATGTATTGAAGCAACGGTCCAGATACATCCACATCATAAGTAATTTTGTCTTGGCACGTCAGGTCTTTTAATCTTTTATTTATTTTTATTATTATGATTGCAAATGTAGTTTGAGATGAAATTAGTGTTCTTAAATTGATTATTTTTCAATGACACTAGGAAATTGAACACTATTATAATATTAAAACGATATATAATCAATGGCAAATCATTGTTTAATTTTTTTTGTTAAATGCAATCAACTCTATCTATTGCATTTTGAATGTATTTTGATTGTTGCTTTAATATATGTCAAGTAGGATGGAATTTGCTATAATCGGTGCTTTTTCATGTAGTTTGTGGTTCTTCATATTGAATCGAGTTGAGCTGCATATTCAAAGCTGGTTTAGTTTATTAAATTTATTGAGTTTGAAAATAGTTTCATCAAATCACTCATGCATCTTGAACAAACGAGCTCGAAGCTTTTCTAAAGTCTAAACATAATATGCGTGCTTCTAATTATTAATGTTTATTGAATAAATCTCAAAGGCTACTAGGATTTTGACAAGAAAAAGAAAATGATGCATTTACTTAAGATTATCTAGATTAAATAACAGAGATAATTTTGTTGTCCCTTTTCCTTTCTCTGAATTCATTAACAATTACTCCCTCCGTCCCTAAAATTGTAGTGCACTTTCCTTTTTTGTCCGTCCCCAATAAGTATGGTCCTTTCTTAAATGAATATGACCCCACTTAAAATTTTACCCTTTTACCCTTTAAAAGTAACTAACACTAAAACAAAGTGGATCTCATTCTCCACTCACTACACATCTACCTAACATCCTTCTTAAAACTCGTGCCACTCGATTTATTGTTGACTTATGAAAAATATAAAATATCTTGTAGCACTTGCTGCTGACCATATATGTATTTATGTTGTTTATTGTATTTATTTTCCTTTGTGACGTTGAAATCCACAAAGGAGATAGTCTTGCCCCACTTGAACGTTGCAGTAAACCTTTCCGAATAAACGAAGAGTTTCCTTTTGTCATATTTCTCAGAAGTAATTTCCACGAAACTATGAACTATGAAGTATTTTCTATATATTTGCTGAATTTTATTTGAATTATTTTATTAATTCGATATAAGTAAGAAGAATTAATTTGGGGAATAACATAAGAACTGGGGAGAAAAAAATTCAATTAATTTTTCGATTATATATATATATATATATAGACAGTATATTTAAGATTAATTTTCGTTCCATTCTCCTTAAAGTAAATTAATCCTAATTAATTTCCTCAAAAATAAAATCCTAATTAAGGTTTATTAATGTCAATTTCCTCTTTTCATCTCTCTCTCTCTCACACACACATTTCTTTAACCATAATAGCCTACACAAACCATAATACCTCCACCCTTTTCTGGTTGCATAGATTAGGAAAAAATATTCATCAATTTATCTCTGAAAAAGTTTATGTTTTGTTGCTGCCGGCGAAATCAACTATATTTCGTGGCTAGTACAAGTTTTCAAACACTATAGAGAGGGTGGACTGATGTGTAATTTCTCCGTCTTTTATAAGTGTCTCGTTTTGATTTTATTCTTGTCCCTTAATAAATGTGATATTTCAAAACTTATAGCAAAATAGTGAAATACTTTCCATTTTACCCTTATATAATAATACCAAAAGCTGAAATTGTGTATTAAAATAAATAAATAAGGGTACAAAAGGTAAATTTATATACTTTCATGGTCTGTATTTTTTGACGATAAGGAACACTTTTAAAAATAAGGAAGGAGTAGTCAATATCGATTTATTGTTGATATGACTTATGAAAAATATAAAATATCTTGTAGCACTTGCTGCTCACCATATATGTATTTATGTTGTTTATTGTATTTATTTTCCTTTGTGACGTTGAAATCCACAAAGGAGATAGTCTTGCCACTCTTGAATGTTGCAGTAAACCTTTCCAAATAAATGAAGAGTTTCATTTGTCATATTTCTCAGAAGTAATTTCCACGAAACTATGAACTAGTAAGTATTTTCAATATATTTGTTGAATTTTATTTGAATTATTTTATTAATTCGATGTAAGTAAGAAGAATTAAGTTGGGGAATAACATAAGAACTAGGGAGAAAAAAATTCAATTAATTTTTCGATTATATATATATATAGACAGTATATTTAAGATTATTTTTCGTTGCATTCTCCTTAAAGTAAATTAATCCTAAATTAAGTTTTATTATTAAAAAAGGTTTATTAATTTCAATTCGGATTTATTTTTCCTTTTAATTAGGATAAATTCTCCCATCGTCCCCAAAAGTGTGGTGTATATTTGATTTGTTGTGAGGTATAAAATATTAGTTGAACCACACTAACCTGAGACGAAGAAAGTACTCAATTAAGTTCATAATTTAACTTTAAATAGCTCAATTGTACATGTCTACATCGGTAATGACTATATATGGTTGTCTTACAAGTTGACTTTGACTTAATTACAGGTCGTCGAAGCAAGAGACTAAGTGCCTTGATGTGAAAGTGAGAATTTGCAATGTAGAAACATAGATGTCTTGCCTTAAGCTATTTAAATCAATTTTTCTTGCCCCTCTTAAACGTTGCAGGGTACCTTTCCAAAGAAATGAAGACTTTCCTTCGTCATATTTCTCAGAAGTAATTTCCACGAAACTATGAACTATGAAGTATTTTCTATATATTTGTTGAATTTTATTTGAATTATTTTATTAATTCGATGTAAGTAAGAAGAATTAAGTTGGGGAATAACATAAGAACTAGGGAGAAAAAAATTCAATTAATTTTTCGATTATATATATATATATAGACAGTATATTTAAGATTAATTTTCGTTCCATTCTCCTTAAAGTAAAGTAATCCTAATTATTTTCCTCAAAAAATCCTAATTATGGTTTATTAATGTCAATTTCCTCTTTTCACCTCTCTCTCTCTTTCTCTCTCTCATTTCCTTAACCATAATAGCCTACACAAACCATAATACCTTCACCCTTTTCTGTTGCATAGATTACAAAAATCCATCAATTTATCTCTACGAAAAAGTTTATGTTTTGTTGCAGTTCCGCTGGCGGAATCAGCTGTATTTCGTGGCTAGTACAAGTTTTCAAACACTATAGAGAGGGTGGGTTGATGTGTAATTTCTCCGTCTTTTATAAGTGTCTCATTTTGATTTTATTCTTATCCCTTAATAAATGTCATATTTCAAAACTTATAGCAAAATAGTGAAATACTTTCCATTTTACCCTTATATAATAATATCAAAAGCTGAAATTAGGGATGGCAATCGGGTACGGCGGGCACGGATAGTGGATATCCATACCCGTACCCGCGAGCAAAACCCATACCAGCCACCCGTGACGGGTTCTTTCCTCCACCCATACCCGCCACCCGTCGGGTAACCTCCAAGCCGCCACCCACGGATATCCATCTACCCGCCACCCGCGGGTATCCACCAACCCGTTGGGTACCCGCCACCCGCGATGCGAGAGAGAGAGAATGAGAGATGCACAGAAGAGAAGAAGAGAATTACACTGCTTACGAATCTTGAAAAGTGCGGCGGCGACGGTGGTATTGGACTATTGGTTTGGGTTGAGCTTTTTGGAGTAATAAGTTAGTATTAGGTTGGGCTTGGAGTTGGAGTTGGGCCAAATATATATACTTATATTAAATAATATTTGGGCCAAATATATATTACATACATTAAATAATAGTCGTGTAGTAATTGGGTATTTCGTGGATATTTCGCAGGTATTTTTTGCAGTTAAACGGGTTTCGTGGGTACGGATAGTAACTATCCATACCCGTACCCGCGAACTAAATGGATAGTATTTTATAACCATGAAGCTATCCATGGATATCAAATGCCCCTCAAACCCGCACCTATTAGGGTCAGGTACCCGCGGGCAAATTGTCATCCCTAGCTGGAATTGTGTATTAAAAAAAATAATTAAGGGTACAAAAGGTAAATTTATATACTTTCATGGTCTGTATTTTTTGACGATAAGGAATACTTTTAAAAATAAGGAAGGAGCAGTCAATATCGATTTATTGTTGACTTATGAAAAATATAAAATAATATGTATTTATGTTGTTTATTGTATTTATTTTCCTTTGTGACGTTGAAATCCACAAAGGAGATAGTCTTGCCCCTCTTGAATGTTGTAGTAAACCTTTCCAAATAAATGAAGAGTTTCCTTTGTCATATTTCTCAGAAGTAATTTCCACGAAACTATGAACTATGAAGTATTTTCTATATATTTGCTGAATTTTATTTGAATTCTTTTATTAATTCGATGTAAGTAAGAAGAATTAATTTGGGGAATAACATAAGAACTAGAGAGAAAAAAATTCAATTAATTTTTCGATTATATATATATAGACTGTATATTTAAGATTAATTTTCGTTCCATTCTCCTTAAAGTAAATTAATCCTAATTAATTTCCTCAAAAAAAATACTAATTAAGGTTTATTAATGTCAATTTGGATTTATTTTTCCTATTAATTAGGATAAATTATACTCCTACTTAATTAAGTTCATAATTTAACTTTAAATAATTCGATGTACATGTCTACATCGGTAATTAATTACTATGGTTGTCTTACAAATTGACTTCGACTTTCAGGTCGTCGAAGAAAGAGACTTAAGTGCATAATTTAATACACTTGGTCTTGGTCTTGGTCTTGGTCTTCGACAGAGATGTCTTGAGCTATTTAAACCAATCCCACTAATCTGTCATGAATAAAGAAATCACGATTTCTGAAAAAGAAATAGCAATGAAATTTCTTCATGTTCTTGTTGTTCTCGTCTGCTTGTTTGTCTCAGGAGATGGAGATGCAGAAGTGAGGTGCATAGAGAGGGAGAGAGAAGCTCTTCTAAGCTTCAAGAATGGCCTCATCGATGATGATGGTGATCTCTCATCATGGCGAAGCGACGAATGCTGCGAATGGGCTGGTGTTGTGTGCAGCAACACCACTGCTCATGTCATTAGTCTGAATCTTGAGTATTTTGACTTGAGAGGTAAAGTTAGTTCTTCCTTGCTTGAGTTGCATCATTTACATTATCTGAATTGGATTGATTTTGGAGGCAATCCAATTCCAGAATTCATTGGTTCCATGAAACAATTACGCCACTTGTATCTCAGGCGTTGTAACTTTTCTGGGATAGTTCCTCCTCAGATAGGCAAAAAAAAATCAAAACTATTTTTCCAACATTATGTTCACTTATAATTTTGTCGATTTCTTTATAAAAAAAAACCAAACATAATACAAAAATAATTCAATTTAAAATCAGGCCACAAAGCCTAAAACGCAAGCCCATTCAATTATATTCGAATAATTAATCCAATAAAATTAGCTAAAGACGAAAATGTAACAAAATTTATTATCCACCCACCCAAATCCTCATTTATTAGAAATTTAGCCCAATATAAATATACCATATGCGAAGATATTAGGGTTACTTTGTCTTCTTCACTGCCTACCACTCATCTGCAAACTAATGTCAGATATCATTCTTCCTCCCTCCGCAATTGATTTCAAGTTACCATCCACCGCGGTTTAATCTCATTTAATCCTCAAAACACCTCCAAAAATTCCACTCACACTCACAACCCTATTATTCTATAATCCTACTGTAATTTTTCATGGCCAAACACAATAACAATCTGCAAGTTAAACTCCGACCAACCTCACCCTATCAACATAGAATATCAACAACTATCTTTCAAATCGTACAAAAAACCCCTAAATTTAGTGTTTCAAGATCTATTATTAGATCTGAAAGATCTTCGAAACATATAGTTCTCAAACAACTTCGATTCACTGCATTCTCAGCTCTAAGTCAGATTTTACAACAGATCGACATACTACACGAACAAAATCAAAGGTAATTTCTTGTCGGGGAAAATACCAGATTGCTTCAATAATTTCACTGCGTTGGCTCAGAAGGGACCTAGCCCCCCCTCTGATTTGAATTTTGGCCACTTCGTTCACAAAAACTACGTCAAGTACTACTGGCAGTATTCGTCACTTCAATGGAAAGGTCAACAAACGGAGTACAAGAAAGAAAATTTTGAGCTTATCAAACTGATTGATTTTTCAAGCAATAGATTGAGTGGAAACATTCCCCAATCCATTTCCAGTATGATGGGATTGATGTATCACAAAATAGTTTGACAGGTTGTATCATTCCAGATATTGGTGAAATGGAGATGCTAGAAAGTCTTGATCTATCACAGAACCATCTCTCCGGTGAAATACCCACAAGCATGGCGCGATTACATTACCTATCATTTCTCAATTTGTCCAACAACAGTTTGTCTGGCAGAATCCCATCAAGTACTCAGCTTCAGAGCTTCAATGCATCTGCTTATGCTGGGAATGCTGGACTCTGTGGTGACCCTCTGCCATTGTGCCCCGGAGATAGGTTGAGGCCGTCGTCCACCAATCCGGGGGAAAACATGAATGACAAAGATGATAGCATCTTCTCGTTTATGCAAGAAGTCGCCATATCTATGGGATTTGGTTTTATTTTTGGATTTTGGGGAGTTGTTGGTTCTTTCATAGTGAAGAAATCATGGAGAAATGCCTACTTCAACTTCTTTGATGATGCTAAAGATTGGTTCTACGTCAGGACTGCTTTGTTTGTATCCAAATGGAGACCGGGTTGAAATACATTTCAGGTAATATTTACAACATTTTACCTTGATTTTTTTACTATTCTCGACTTCTCTCAATAACTTTTTCTCGGTTTTTATCAAGATTCTATATATCCTCTGTTTCTGAATAGAGGTGGAGAAGCTCGTGGATGTTACAAGAAGGGAACAAGAATTATTGCTTTTGAGTAGTTTTAGTATCAGAATTATATTATATTCCAATAAAGTTATTTTTCCTACTTTTTTTTTATCATTCAGCATCGTGTATTTAATTTAGTGATAATGTAATATTGTACTTATGTGTGGATCTTACCTAAGTTAAAGATAAAGTTTGTAATGGTGCATTGTGTTGATTTCCGTTGTAAATAAAATTGACACCCCCAAAAAATTATGAGTGTTGAACAACTCAAAATCCATGAAACATATGTCCATGGTATACATTTATTTACTAGTGTTTAGATCGAGTTTTGACATATCTAACAAAGGTTGATATGTTACACGATATGATACAAGACTCCTCAATCACACGATTATTGTCCCTCGAATAAATAAGACGCATGCATGCATGCGGGACCCCTTTTCCAATAGAACATTTCTTCTCGATTCAAAATTTAAAAATAGAAAACTTAAAGTATGAATTAGTAATCTCCAGCATCACAAGCGCCAAAATATAATTGATCAAATAAATGTACGCCCTTGGTAACTCAGTTTTTTTTCACGCATTTCGTTGAACAAATTATATTAAAATGCACATTTCTCAATTAGAATATAAAATACAAATAAAAAATGCAAATGTCTTTTTGCACAAATGGACCAAGAGCAATCAACACAAGGCCCGATGTCAGAGAATGTTGATAGGCCCAAATAACTTGGGAAGTATGATGAAAATTTCAAAGTTTAAAATATTACATCCAAATATCCATCTCCCACAAACTCTCTCTCTCTCTAGAAAAATATCCATCTCATTTGCTAGGTCTTGGTGTTTTTTGATGTTAAGAATTAAGAGATTGTATGAGCTAACCAGGAAATATTCGAATTATTACAGTAACATATTTGAAAAAAAGGGAAGCCAAAATTGTCCTTTTGATGAATACTAGTATCGCACCCGTGCGTTGCACTGTAGAATACATTATAAATTTATGTAATATACTTCTTTCTTTCCACAATAAATGATCACTTTCTTTTGGGCACGAGTATTTAGGAGAAGAGATAAAAAGATAGAACGTTCTTTTTGTGAGAGAAAGAAGTTTTCATATTAGGTAAGTGACCAATTATACGGGACAACCTAATAAAGTAACATGACCGCTTATTGTGGAACGGATAGAGTATGAATTATCAAATCACAAAAATAAGGAGTGAATTTATTAATTATGAAATTACAGGCACCAAATGAGATTAATAATATTTATATTTTAGAGCGTCAATACATAAATATGAACATTTTAGGAATAACAGTAACAAATTACACATATTAAGTTTCAAAGATTACGAAAAACTTTTTTGTACATAACATTTTCAGTAACCGTTGAAGAATGCTCTCAATTCTCATCACCACACACCAATATCTTCAATCCTTTCCGATTTGTAACTCTTGAGACGGCCATATAAAATGGTCCATGACTAAACACAATATTTTTTTAAGAACAATCCAACATGAGAAAGAGACTGTCCTTAGCTTTTTATAAATAGTCATTGTATAGAATACAATTAATGGAAATTATCGACGCACAAGCTTGAATGACAACTTTTAATCAGATGGAGAGTCATTGACAATAAAAAAATCAAAACTATTTTTCCAACATTATGTTCACTTATAATTTTGTCGATTTCTTTATAAAAAAAAACCAAACATAATACAAAAATAATTCAATTTAAAATCGGGCCACAAAGCCTAAAACGCAAGCCCATTCAATTATATTCGAATAATTAATCCAATAAAATTAGCTAAAGACGAAAATGTAACAAAATTTATTATCCACCCACCCAAATCCTCATTTATTAGAAATTTAGCCCAATATAAATATACCATATGCGAAGATATTAGGGTTACTTTGTCTTCTTCACTGCCTACCACTCATCTGCAAACTAATGTCAGATATCATTCTTCCTCCCTCCGCAATTGATTTCAAGTTACCATCCACCGCGGTTTAATCTCATTTAATCCTCAAAACACCTCCAAAAATTCCACTCACACTCACAACCCTATTATTCTATAATCCTACTGTAATTTTTCATGGCCAAACACAATAACAATCTGCAAGTTAAACTCCGACCAACCTCACCCTATCAACATAGAATATCAACAACTATCTTTCAAATCGTACAAAAAACCCCTAAATTTAGTGTTTCAAGATCTATTATTAGATCTGAAAGATCTTCGAAACATATAGTTCTCAAACAACTTCGATTCACTGCATTCTCAGCTCTAAGTCAGATTTTACAACAGATCGACATACTACACGAACAAAATCAAAGGTAATTTCTTGTTCTGTAAAAATATGTATATATATTACACAATTTCTTGTTTAATTTTCTAAACATTCTTGTTTAATTTTATTGTAGCAAGAATTTGGGCAATGCAATCTGCGTTCAGATCTACAAAAATTACTGTAATAAAATAACATTTTTATTCAATTCGTAAGGTTCCTTCTTTCTGGAACTGATAAAAACTTTAATCATTTCTAACTGTTAGTTTATGGATTTTGAACTGGAAAAAAGTTTTCTTAGTTTTTATTCTTTTTCTTCAGATTTTTGGCGATTGAAAACAACAATCACTACGTTTTAAATAACTGAAGAGGTCTAGTGAAGAGAAGAGGTAAGTCTAAAACTCTATTTGTTCGTCTCACTCCTGGATAGGAGTCTGTAATTTAAGTGCACATTCAAGTGTATGCATTCATAATATGTTAAACCACATAAAAAAATTAAATCTCAGCATTTCGAATTAATTAGATTATGGGTTCTGCATTCAAGTGCAGCAAGAGCAAAGAGAAAAAAAGAGATGGACAAATACATTATTTGAAGATTTTGTGTGAAGTAATCTGGACTACTTAATTGAAGTAAAAGACTAAAATGTACTATAAATCAGATTGATGTGTATATACTTTATATCAAATTATTTAGTGTAATATAACCTACCGTGGATCTTATTCTCTCTCTCAAGAACAGTCTGTCGATCTGCATGACTTAATTGTAATTTTATAGATTTTTTTTCTAGTGGCAGAAATGGTGAATACTATTTTAGAAGTCGGGAAAGGACAACAACGAAGATCGAGCGGAGATAAATGCAGCGAGAGGTGCTGCTAGGACGGCTGGATGCGGCTGAGGAGCCTTGCTGCACTAAGCCGTCGCCGCTGATGTTTGCTTCTCGATTCCAATTACGAAACTATAGAGGACAGTAGCGTCTCCAACTTGTCCGGTTTGAGGTGGCACTAAGCAGAAGAAAACAATAGAGAAATAGGAAATAACTACAAAATAAAAGGAAACGATACCAAAATATAATAACTGCTACAAAAAAAAAAAGAGAAAAAAATTCTCAAAATAAGTACTACAACATAGACTACCAAAATACATGAGAGCAAATCTGAGGTGGTGAAAATAATGTATCCTCTTGATGACGTATATATAGACAAACCAAGTCAATTGGCTTCAAGATTTAAATTTTGAATTTGAAATTAGGCTCCAAAATTTAGAACCCAATCCGTGCTTTCAAGAAGCATAGATAACCCAAATCTATATTAACTAAGAGTTTATGTTGTTAATATGGGTATTAATCCAAAAAAGCTTGATCATAGTTGAAAGGTTTCGGGCATACTACTATGTTTCACACGGTTTTTTAGATAAAAAGTGAATCCTCCATCTAGAAAGTGGGAGTGTTTCAATTCAGTTTCCAATATTATTATAGATAAATTGAATTTTTAGAAATATGAAAAATACTCAACATATTTAATTCTGCTGGATAACTGGGGTCCATATGTTCTCAACCATTGTCCAGTATATAAAAGTGAAAAGCAATTAATCAAGATATATTAGAGATTTACTAAAAAAGAACTTTAAGTCAAAACTTATTAACCAACTTGCTGGATTGAGCGGGAAAAGGATAAAATCGATAATATAGTTGCAACTCTTCTTTTTAGTATAGTAATTGATATGATTATATGAAGATATGGTAAACTTGTTATTTTATAATTCATTGGGCATCATAAAAATAAACAACATCAAGGCCCATTTTACATGGCCCATCATCAGATTTATTTG
Source organism: Agastache rugosa (assembly GCA_031470985.1). Taxonomy (NCBI): domain Eukaryota; kingdom Viridiplantae; phylum Streptophyta; class Magnoliopsida; order Lamiales; family Lamiaceae; genus Agastache; species Agastache rugosa. The sequence goes on from CM062606.1 coordinate 983,209, forward strand.
TTATTATTAAAGCTGAAATTATTATTATTATTACATCCTTTTTTAGTAGTAAGCATTAATTTCTCCCCTCAGTCGTCTCAGTCCGAGTGATTCTCAGACAAGACAAACATGTCCTGTTTTTCTCTTTTGAAGAAGAAGAAGAAGAAGAAGAAGAAGAAGAAGAGATCTGTTAAGGCTGAACCTGTATATAGCATATATCCATTTCCCTCTCTCTCTCTCTCTCTCCCTCTCTCTAGAAAAATATCCATCATATTTCCTAAGTCTTTGTGTTTTTGATGTAAAGAGATTGTATGAGCTACCAGGAAATATATATTCAAAGTTTTACAGAAAAATATATAAGAAACGGAAGCCAAAAATTGTCAGTTTGATGAATATGAAGAATTCAAGATGTGGCAAATTGTGTTTTGATTATTGATTGGGCTCTCATGTATGGGCCTCATAAAAATGAACTACACCTAGGCCCATCTCATTTGGCCCATCTGCAGATTTAATTATTATTATTATTATTATTATTATTATTATTGTTCTTGTTGTTGTTGCTGCTGCTAATAATAATAAACTCATTTTCAACTCAGTCTCGATTTAAATTTAATGTTTTATTCAAGAAATAGTTATGCCATTTCGATTATTATGATAAAAATTATAGAAAAAGTAGAAAGAAGGTGAATTTGGAAATATATTTTGGGTGGTGTAAATAGTCAACTACGTAAAGGCATATATATTCATGATAAAAATCTGACAAAATATATCAAGCACATGAGCATTTTAATTGCATTAAATTGACTTCCACATTTCTCCAATTTGACACATTAATTAACGTTAGCTTAGATTTTATAATGAACATTAGTAAATAATGATAATTTCCCACAAAATTTGAATTACAACATGTGCTTAAAACATGCGTGAGAAATAGGCTTTTGAGGATCCGAAAATGAGCCGTTGAGTATGTGATTCGCAATCCACTGATTTGCTCCCTGAGACAAGTGCATTCCATCCCAGCTTATACACGTCGCCGGCGACCCACAGGAGGCGCCGGCGATCTTGGCCCCGTTGATTATTTGTCTCTGGCCACACCAAACATGAACCTTTTTATCGTGTTGTCTGCAACATATCTTCAAAGGGTCTCTGAATCCTATCGACACGAGAATTATTGACAAGCATATAGAAAGAGTTAAAATTCACAAACGATACTAACTAGAAATTATATATATAATTCAATTGAAAAAATTAGTACTAAAACTTATCTAATTATGCTATTGAAATAGACAAGGAGACACAAAAAAATGGACTAGATAGAGTATTTGGTAATTATCAAAACAATTATGGGATATGGAATCTCCAATTTAAGCTATATCTTTTTTAGTCTCAAGAGTTTTCTTTTTGGCCCAATTATATCATACTATTACAATTGTAAAGGTAATGCACCCATTAATTTGAACTGTAAATCATACAAAAATCGATGATCCAAATTTATTCATATTTCTTACATTAAGGGTCTTGATTTGATTTTTCCTTAGAATGTATATATAATATATTTACCACATAGTAGTGAACACATCAATAATCAAGCATGATCAATTCAATAAAATTTCGTCACTAACCATATAGTTTGGCATTCTTGATTAAATGATACTTGGCTGAGTAAATATCAACATAGGTGATGGCAGCATGACCGAGTTCCGCTCTCAATGTACGAACCCTAGCTTTAAGCTGCCTATTAAACTCCATAGCCATCTCGTTATGAGTTCGAATACAACCAATCTCGTCTCGAAAACCGGGCCCCGTGGTTTCGATTTCGAATGTGGCTGCGGGCAAGCATCCAATAGGCCCTATGTTATGAATCCAAACGGCCCTTGCCCCCAATTGATACAAACGCTGCATTATTTTTAATGTAACATGTTAGTACTTAAAGATCGGTATACTAGCAAATTAAAATTTGAAATTAATTGCTTTTTCAGATGTTATAAAATAAGACTTACGGTAACTGCATTTGCAAATTGATTCACAATGTCGGGAATCGCAGCTTCAATTTGAGCAATTTTGAGCTTTCTCAAGCCAGCAACGATGTCGTTTTGGCCGATATCGAACGTATAGAGAGCATCGGAGAACTCGTTAGGCCTTGGGAGTTTATCTTTCTTGATCGGATTTGTAGCTGAAATATGGATCCAAAAGAATCATGGATCTTCATATACGGTTCTATTTTCATCATGAAATATTATCGATTTATAGAGTATCAATTTTTGGGACTTAAACGAAAGGGTCTTCTATTAATACTATCAATTTTGAGTATTAATATATTTCAAATTTAATTATGTGAACTATTTTTCATAATAATTGCATTTATCATTTCATTGAAAAAAAAATAATTCAACCATATATAATTTCTCTCATTTTTTGAATTTAATTACCTTGATCATATAGTTGGCTTGTTCTTGAAATGAACTGATCAAATTGCTGTGTTTGAACATCAAGTGAAAATGGACTAATCCCATTTTCAAATATGCTTTCATTCTGCCTACGAATTGTGGATGCTCCCGTAGCAAAATTTGCACCATTTCTGAAATTCGCCATTATTGAATCCAAATAGGGACTCAAATATGGAAGTGTCAAGTGCTCAGCTGCGCACACAAATAAACTCATATGTTACAATTTCTATTTTTTGTAAAACGAGAGAGATCGTCTACTTTACCAACTAGGTCATCTCAACAGGATAAAATTATAAATAGTACTTACCTATAAAGTCAATGATTAGACGGCCGTCGGAATTTCTTCCGGCTGGCCGTGTGAAGTAACTTTCTCCATACGGCGGGGGAATCGGCCAAAACGCCGCAGACATCCCGCCGGTGTCAGAATTTGAGTCGCCGAAGTTGTAAATTGCCGGAAAATTGCAAGTTGGCTCCGGAAGGACGTGGGTCCCTCCGGCGCCTAATTCTAGTGAAACTAGCAGAGTAGTCGCAAATACTACTCTTAAGATGTGCATATTGCTGTTTAATTTGAGTAGAAATAATGATTGGATTTGAGCACATTATTTTGGTTGAGAGAGAGTGGATTTTAACTAGTACTAATAGACTAATAGTGAGAGAGAGAGAGAGAGTAGAAAGCGTTAATGTGTTCATGCAAAAAAATGTGTGATAGATTCTCTGCAAATTTTGGCTTTTTTATTTTGATTTCCCTGAATTTAAGCTATGGGGGTTGCGTTTTTCTTGTTTTAGTTCAGTTTTTTTGTTCTTTGATGAAAATTAAACCGTTGTGGTTTGTTTTTTTCACACGGATTAATACTTGTAATTTATGTATTAAAAAAATACTTATTTACAATAATATTTTTGTATATGAATCGATGACGACGTATATAGATTGATTCATACTTAGTTATTATTCTTATTATTAAGTTACTGGATTATATTCTTTCACATATCCTTAGCTTGAGGCCGTCGTCCACCAATCCGGGGGAAAACATGAATGACAAAGACGTAGCATCTTCTCGTTTATGCAAGAAGTCGCCATATCTATGGGATTTGGTTTTATTTTTGGATTTTGGGGAGTTGTTGGTTCTTTAGTACTGAAGAAATCATGGAGAAATGCCTACTTCAACTTCTTTGATGATGCTAAAGATTGGTTCTACGTCAGGACTGCTTTATTTGTATCCAAATGGAGACCGGGTTGAAATACATTTCAGGTAATATTTACAACATTTTACTTTGATTTTTTTACTATTCTCGACTTCTCTCAATAACTTTTTCTCGGTTTTTATCAAGATTCTATATATCCTCTGTTTCTGAATAGAGGTGGAGAAGCTCGTGGATGTTACAAGAAGGGAACAAGAATTATTGCTTTTGAATATTTTTGGTATCAAAATTATATTATATTCCAATAAAGTTGTTTTTCCTACTTTTTTTTTTTATCATTGAGCATCGTGTATTTAATTTAGTGATAATGTAATATTGTGCTTATGTGTGGATCTTACCTAAGTTAAAGTTTGTAATGGTGTATTGTGTTGATTTTCGTTGTAAATAAAATTGACACCCCCAAAGAATTATGATAGTGTTGAACAACTCAAAATTCATGAAACAATACTTATATTTAGGACTGTACACGAGCCAAACTGTTCGCGAGCTATTCGGAGCTCGACTCGAAAAAAGCTCGTTCGAAGTTCGTTTGTTTGCTAAACGAGCCGACCTCGAGCCTCAAACCAAGCTCGACAATTTTTTTGAGCCGAGCTCGACCTTACCTATATTCGGCTCGAGAGGCTCGCAAACACGTTCAAGTTTGATACTAAACGAGCTAACTCGCGAACATGTTCGTGAATCTTTCAAACGAACATGTTTGCGAACATGCTCACGAACATGTTCACAAATTTTTTAAATACTTTTAATATATATTTTTATTTTTAATACTTTTTAATACCAACATTTAGTTTATATATAAATTAATAAATTGATATTTTTTAATTATGATATTTTTTTACTTTTAATTTTCATAATAAACAAAAATAATTACTAAATAATTAATAAATTAATATTATTTTTTTAATTATGTGAAGTTCTTATTGTGGACTGAAATGTCCTTTTACACGTGGCATGTGGCGTGTGTCTAAGGAAAGAGGGAGCTATGATGTTGAAGTTTGTATGTATATGTGGAAAATTATTGATTTTGCTGATCCCCGATTGTTTCCACGTGGACGAAATTTATGGTATCGAAAAGTTCCATTATCTCATATCAAGAGAAAGCTCTTTATGTAATGACTCCATTGCGGTTCACTATGTATTATTAATTATTTTAATTATTATTATTTTAATGGTTCATTAATATTTACCAATAAACTAATTAATGTTGGACGTTACAAAAGCATAATTAATATGTAAAAATGGTATAATATAATTTTACACTAATAATTTTCAATTTACCAATTAATAGTAGACGTTATAAAGCATAATTCATGACAATAATTTAATTTCAATAATAACTATTATAAGTCTTCAAGAGGACACCCAAGCGGTGCGGCTAAAAAAATAATAACTATTAAATCTCAATCCATGAATTTAGTAGAATGGAAGATGAACATCAAGATGGAGAAGTAGTCAAATAATTATAGTCGTCAATTACAAAAAAATACAAGACTCTACTTGCTCTGTGCTATTTTATTCCTACTTATTTATGTAAAATTTTTGTTGTAAGTTAGAGTATAGTCTGTGTAATCTATCTATTAATATATAAAAACACAGTTTTCGAGAGATTTTTTTGGCGCAAGATTTTGGGTATTTTTTTCATTTTATTTGCGTCAGTTTTTCTAAATTAATTTTTATTATTTCTGCATTACAGTTTTTGGTGAAACGGTTGTTAGTTATGGCCGCAATTGATGGGTTCAATTACTAACATGAAAGAAGTCGAACGGTGGTCTGTGCCCACAATAAGCAACTGTAGTCCTGGCTCGTAAGGTATTTGTTGCTGCTCATTGATCACATTTACCTATAAAACAAAGTGAACTAACACTCTTGCTTTTCTCATACAACGCGACGCTCGCGAACCTCAATCTTGTAGAGGAAAATTGATGAGTAAGTAGTTCTGAACTCTTCTTTTCCTTCACATTACCATTTTCTTCAGATGACATGAAATTCTGAACCACCAAACTATACATGTTTCTTGGGTTTGACAGTTATGTTCTGGAATTCGACGATGATGAAGAGGAAGGAGCTTTACCACAACGGATTGTACCGTTCCACAGGGTTGTCGCCCTTCCTGAAGGATATCGTCAGTGAGTATATATATGCTAACATTATCATTGTAAAAATATGAGGTTTCTTTGGGGGGAGAGAGAGAGAGAGAGAGAGAGAAGCGTCGCGCGTAATGTATCTATTTAGCCTCATAGTGACAGTAACTAAAACAGGCTTTACCCACTTTGATTCACTGTAGTATTAGTACAGTAATGTAATTGATTTTGGAAGTGTTTGCTTCCATAAGTAGCGTTGAACTGAAATGGATCTTGTATGTAAGTAGAGAGACCTGTGTTGAGATGTTGATTGTTTGGTCTTACATTAATGTATGCAAAAAGAGTTGCTGTAATGAAAGATGAGAGCAGTCATGCCAGAAACAATTATGTGAATTTGTGTTTACTGAGAATCTGATATAGGGACCAGAAAGTTTGAAATGACTGGAAAGTGAATGGTGAAAACCTTTTCTATACCTCGACGGACAAGTTTCATTCTACCTGACATGTATTGAAGCAACGGTCCAGATACATCAACATCATAAGTAATTTTGTCATGTCACGTCAGGTCTTTTAATTTTTTATTTTTTTATTATTATGATTGCAAATGTAGTTTGAGATGAAATTAGTGTTCTTAAATTGATTATTTTTCAATGACCATATGGAAATTGAACACTATTATAATATTAAAACGATATATAATCAATGGCAAATCATTGTTTAATTTTTTTTGTTAAATGCAATCAACTCTATCTATTGCATTTTGAATGTATTTTGATTGTTGCTTTAATATATGTCAAGTATGATGGAATTTGCTATAATCGGTGCTTTTTCATGTAGTTTGTGGTTCTTCATATTGAATCGAGTTGAGGTGAATATTCAAAGCTAGTTTAGTTTATTAAATTTATTGAGTTTGAAAATAGTTTCATCAAATCGCTCATGCATCTTGAACAAACGATCTCGAAGCTTTTCTAAAGTCTAAACATAATATGCGTACTTCTAATTATTAATGTTTATTGAATAAATCTCAAAGGCTACTAGGATTTTGACAAGAAAAAGAAAATGATGCATTTACTTAAGATTATCTACATTAAATAAGAGAGATAATTTTGTTGTCCCTTTTCCTTTCTCTGAATTCATTAACAAGTAATTAATAAAGGAGTATTAATTAACAATCAAGCACTTAGAGTAATTGGGCCTATGGACATTCAATATGGGCCTGTAAATGCATAATTGCATATCAAATAATTTGGGCTCATAATCAGAGTTAATTTTTGAATTGATTTGAATGCAATATTTTGCAAAAGATTTATAAGTTTGAAAACATAAGATTGAATATTGAAAACAAAACATAACAAAAGATTTATAAGTTACGAATATAATAGCGTTGCTTGAAATAGCTAGAGATAACTTAATTTGATTTAATTTTGTTATTTTTAAATTTAATAAAATCAAAACAATTTGACAATTCAATTCGATGGTAACATTCAAAAAAGTTGAATGTTCGTGTATTTGAGGATAAAATAAAAAAGTCATATACAAAGTTGGTGTATTCTGCGGCAATTAAACCTAGTATTTATTCCTTTTAAATGTCTATTTGGTGCCACTTGAAGATATTACATTTCATCGAGTCTAAAATCGTCACTTCAGCGGATTTTATCATTGGGATTTTTTTCGAACTGTTTGAGTGATGTTTCTTTTAATGAGGCTACGACCTACGTAATAAATTTTAGTATTTGATACTAAAAGAATTAATTTCGAAACTATGATGAGGAATTTTAAAGCTGAAATTATTATATCATTTTTAGTAGTAAACATTAATTTCTGTAGTAAAAATTAATTTCAGTCTTGAGTCTTGAGTCTGATTCTCAAACAAGACAAACATGTCCTATTTTTCTCTTTTCATCTATCTCTCTCTCTCTCTCTCTCTCTCATTTCCTTAACCATAATAGCCTACACAAACTATAATACCTTCACCCTTTTCTGGTTGCATAGATTAGGAAAAATCCATCAATTTATCTCTGAAAAAGTTTATGTTTTGTTGCAGTTCCGCCGGCGGAATCGGCTCTATTTCGTGGCTAGTACAAGTTTTCAAACACTATGGTAAAGCCTCTCTCTCTCTCTACAAAATGTATTTTCCTTTGTGACAGTTGAAATCCACAAAGGAGGTAGGGTTAAATCAATTTTTCTTGCCCCTTTTAAACGTTGCAGGGTACCTTTCCAAATAAATGAAGAGTTTCCTTTGTTATATTTCTCAGAAGTAATTTCCACGAAACTATGAACTATGAAGTATTTTCTATATATTTGCTGAATTTTATTTGAATTATTTTATTAATTCGATGTAAGTAAGAAGAATTAACTTGTTGAATAACATAAGAACTAGGGAGAAAAAAATTCAATTAATTTTTCGATTATATATATATAGACAGTATATTTAAGATTAATTTTCGTTCCATTCTCCTTAAAGTAAATTAATCCTAATTAATTTCCTCAAAAAAATCCTAATTAAGGTTTATTAATGTCAATTTCCTCTTTTCATATCTCTCTCTCTCTCTCTCTCTTTCTCTCTCTCTCACATTTCCTTAACCAAAATAGCCTACACAAACCATAATACCTTCACCCTTTTCTGGTTGCATAGATTAGGAAAAATTCATCAATTTATCTCTGAAAATGTTTCTGTTTTGTTGCAGTTCAAACGCGAGATGGAATTAGCTCTATTTCGTGGCTAGTACAAGTTTTCAAACACTATAGAGAGGGTGGGTTGATGTGTAATTTCTCCGTCTTTTATAAGTGTCACATTTTGATTTTATTCTTGTCCATAATAAATGTCATATTTCTTAACTTATAGCAAAATAGTGAAATACTTTCCATTTTACCCTTTTATAATATTATCAAAAGCTGAAATTGTGTATTAAAAAAATAATTAAGGGTACAAAAGGTAAATTTATATACTTTCATGGTCTGTATTTTTTGACGATAGGGAATACTTTTAAAAATAAGGAAGGAAAGTCAATATCGATTTATTGTTGACTTATGAAAAATATAAAATATCTTGTAGCACTTGTTGCTAACCATATATGTATTTATGTTGTTTATTGTATTTATTTTTCTTTGTGACGTTGAAATCCACAAAGGAGATAGTCTTGCCCCTCTTGAACGTTGCAGTAAACCTTTCCAAATAAACGGAGAGTTTCCTTTGTCATATTTCTCAGAAGTAATTTTCACGAAACTATGAACTATGAAGTATTTTCTATATATATGCTGAATTTTATTTGAATTATTTTATTAATTCGATGTAAGTAAGAAGAATTAATTTGGGGAATAACATAAGAACTAGGGAGACAAAAATTCAATTAATTTTTCGATTATATATATATACAATATATTTAAGATTAATTTTCGTTCCATTCTCTTTAAAGTAAATTAATACTGATTAATTTCCTAAAAAAAATCCTAATTAAGGTTTATTAATGTCAATTTCCTCTTTTCACCTCTCTCTCTCTCTCTCTCTCTCATTTCCTTAACCATAATAGCCTACACAAACCATAATACCTTCACCCTTTTCTGGTTGCATAGATTAGGAAAAATCCATCAATTTATCTCTGAAAAAGTTTATGTTTTGTTGCTGTTTCGCCGGCGGAATCAGCTCAATTTCGTGGCTAGTACAAGTTTTCAAACACTATAGAGAGGGTGGGTTGATGTGTAATTTCTCCGTCTTTTATAAGTGTCTTATTTGATTTTATTCTTGTCCCTTAATAAGTGTCATATTTCAAAACTTATAGTAAAATAGTGAAATACTTTCCATTTTACCTTTATATAATAATATCAAAAGCTTAAATTGTGTATAAAAAAATAATTAAGGGTACAAAAGGTTAATTTATATACTTTCATGGCGTGTATTTTTTGACGACAAGGGATACTTTTAAAAATACGGAAGGAGTAGTCAATATCGATTTATTGTTGACTTATGAAAAATATAAAATATCTTGTGGCACTTGCTGCTGACCATATATGTATTTATGTTGTTTATTGTAATTATTTTCCTTTGTGACGTTGAAATCCACTAAGGAGATAGTCCTGCTCCTCTTGAACGTAACGTTGCAGTAAACCTTTCCAAATAAATGAAGAGTTTCCTTTGTCATATTTCTCAGAAGTAATTTCCACGAAACTATGAACTATGAAGTATTTTCATATATTTGCTAAATTTTATTTAAATTATTTTATTAATTCGATGTAAGTAAGAAGAATTTGGGGAATAACATAAGAACTAGGGAGAAAAAATTTCAATTAATTTTTCAATTATATATATATATAGAGAGAGAGAGTATATCTAAGATTAATTTTCGTTGCATTCTCCTTAAACTAAATTAATCCTAAATTAAGGTTTATTATTAAAAAAAGGTTTATTAATTTTAATTCGGATTTATTTTTCCTTTTAATTAGGATAAATTCTCCCATCGTCCCCAAAAGCGTGGTGTATATTTGATTTGTTGTGAGGTATAAAATATTAGTTGAACCACACTAACCTGAGACGAAGAAAATACTCAATTAAGTTCATAATTTAACTTTAAATAGCACAATTGTACATGTCTACATCGGTAATGACTATATATGGTTGTCTTACAAGTTGACTTTGACTTAATTTCACGTCGTCGAAGCAAGAGACTAAGTGCCTTGATGTGAAAGTGAGAATTTGCAATGTAGCAACATAGATGTCTTGCCTTAAGCTATTTAAATCAATTTTTCTTGCCCCTCTTAAACGTTGTTGGGTACCTTTCCAAATAAATGAAGAGTTTCCTTCGTCATATTTCTCAGAAGTAATTTCCACGAAACTATGAACTATGAAGTATTTTCTATATATTTGTTGAATTTTATTTGAATTATTTTATTAATTCGATGTAAGTAAGAAGAATTAAGTTGGGGAATAACATAAGAACTAGGGAGAAAAAAATTCAATTAATTTTTTGATTATATATATATATATAGACAGTATATTTAAGATTAGTTTTAGTTCCATTATATTCTCCTTAAAGTAAAGTAAAGCAATCCTAATTAATTTCCTCAAAAAATCCTAATTAAGGTTTATTAATGTCAATTTCCTCTTTTCACCTCTCTCTCTCTCTTTCTATCTCTCATTTCCTTAACCATAATAGCCTACACAAACCATAATACCTTCACCCTTTTCTCGTTGCATAGATTAGAAAAAATCCATCAATTTATCTCTGAAAAAGTTTATGTTTTGTTGCAGTTCCGCCGGCGGAATCAGCTCTATTTCGTGGCTAGTACAAGTTTTCAAACACTATAGAGAGAGTGGGTTGATGTGTAATTTCTCCGTCTTTTATAAGTGTCTCATTTTGATTTTATTCTTGTCCCTTAATAAATGTCATATTTCAAAACTTATAGCAAAATAGTGAAATACTTTTCATTTTACCCTTATATAATAATATCAAAAGCTGAAATTGTGTATTAAAAAAAATAATTAAGGGTACAAAAGGTAAATTTATATACTTTCATGGTCTGTATTTTTTGACGATAAGGAATACTTTTAAAAATAAGGAAGGAGTAGTCAATATCGATTTATTGTCGACTTATGAAAAATATAAAATAATATGTATTTATGTTGTTTATTGTATTTATTTTCCTTTGTGACGTTGAAATCCACAAAGGAGATAGTCCTGCCCCTCTTGAACGTAACGTTGCAGTAAACCTTTCCAAATAAATGAAGAGTTTCCTTTGTCATATTTCTCATAAGTAATTTCCACGAAACTATGAACTATGAAGTATTTTCTATATATTTGCTGAATTTTATTTGAATTCTTTTATTAATTCGATGTAAGTAAGAAGAATTAATTTGGGGAATAACATAAGAACTAGAGAGAAAAAAATTCAATTAATTTTTCGATTATATATATATAGACAGTATATTTAAGATTAATTTTCGTTCCATTCTCCTTAAAGTAAATTAATCCTAATTAATTTCCTCAAAAAAAATACTAATTAAGGTTTATTAATGTCAATTTGGATTTATTTTTCCTATTAATTAGGATAAATTATACTCCTACTTAATTAAGTTCATAATTTAACTTTAAATAATTCGATGTACATGTCTACATCGGTAATTAATTACTATGGTTGTCTTTCAAATTGACTTCGACTTTCAGGTCGTCGAAGAAAGAGACTTAAGTGCATAATTTAATACACTTGGTCTTGGTCTTGGTCTTCGACAGAGATGTCTTGCCTTGAGCTATTTAAACCAATCCCACTAATCTGAATCGTGAACAAAGAAATCATGATTTCTGAAAAAGGAATAGCAATGAAATTTCTTCATGTTCTCGTTGTTCTCTGCTTGTTTGTCTCAGGAGATGGAGATGCAGAAGTGAGGTGCATAGAGAGGGAGAGAGAAGCTCTTCTAAGCTTCAAGAATGGCATCGATGAGTATGGTGTTCTCTCATCATGGCGAAGCGACGAATGCTGCGAATGGGCTGGTGTTGTGTGCAGCAACACCACTGCTCATGTCATTAGTCTGAATCTTGAGGACTATTATCCGTTGAGAGGTAAAGTTAGTTCTTCCTTGCTTGAGTTGCATCATTTACATTATCTGAACCTCCATGGGAATGATTTTGGAGGCAATCCAATTCCAGAATTCATTGGTTCCATGAAACAATTACGCCACTTGTATCTCAGGCGTTGTAACTTTTCTGGGATAGTTCCTCCTCAGATAGGCAACCTTACCAGCCTTCTCTCACTTGATCTCTCAGTTAATCCTTCGTTGAGGGGAGAGAATCTCGACTGGCTCTCGAGTCTCTCTCTGTTGTCGTTTCTTGATTTGAGTGACATCGACTTAAGCCGTACCAACTGGTTGCAGCATATCCAAAGTCTTCCTTCCCTACGTGAATTGAACTTGTTTTACTGTAACATAAGTAGTGATATTCATGTTAATCATTCTGCTAATTCTCCTTCCACATCTCTTTCTATCCTTCATATGTCTGGTAATCACCTCACCTCATTCGATTGGTTACCTAACATGAGTTCAACTCTAGTTAAACTAGACCTGTCAGACAATTCTTTAAGTGGCCCCATCCCGAATACAATAGAGAGATTGATTCATCTTGAGCATCTTGATCTTTCCATTAACATGCTTGATTCAAAATCTCTGACTAATCTGAGCCGTATGCGCTTCCTGGATCTACATGGCAATAAATTCAATGGACTAGTGGCAGACAACATGAGAGCATTTTCCGAGCTTGAAGTTCTAGATCTTTCTAACAATTTCACTGCTTCAATAATTTCACTGCGTTGGCTCAGAAGGGACCTAGCCCCCCCTCTATGTTGAATTCTGGCCCCAAAAACTACTACCAATATTCATCATTACAGTGGAAAGGTCAACAAACGGAGTACACGAAAAACAATTTCGAGCTTATCAAACTGATTGATTTTTCAAGCAATAGATTGAGTGGAAACATTCCCCAATCCATTTCCAGTATGATGGGATTGATGTCCTTGAACCTATCACAAAATAGTTTGACAGGTTGTATCATTCCAGATATTGGTGAAATGGAGATGCTAGAAAGTCTTGATCTATCACAGAACCATCTCTCCGGTGAAATACCCACAAGCATGGCGCGATTACATTACCTATCAGTTCTCAATTTGTCCAACAACAGTTTGTCTGGCAGAATCCCATCAAGTACTCAGCTTCAGAGCTTCAATGCATCTGCTTATGCTGGGAATGACGGACTCTGTGGCGACCCTCTGCCATTGTGCCCCGGAGATAGCTTGAGGCCGTCGTCCACCAATCCGGGGGAAAACATGAATGACAAAGACGATAGCATCTTCTCGTTTATGCAAGAAGTCGCTATATCTATGGGATTTGGTTTTATTTTTGGATTTTGGGGAGTTGTTGGTTCTTTAGTACTGAAGAAATCATGGAGAAATGCCTACTTCAACTTCTTTGATGATGCTAAAGATTGGTTCTACGTCAGGACTGCTTTATTTGTATCCAAATGGAGACCGGGTTGAAATACATTTCAGGTAATATTTACAACATTTTACCTTGATTTTTTTACTATTCTCGACTTCTCTGAATAACTTTTTCTCGGTTTTTATCAAGATTCTATATATCCTCTGTTTCTGAATAGAGGTGGAGAAGCTCGTGGATGTTACAAGAAGGGAACAAGAATTATTGCTTTTGAGTAGTTTTAGTATCAGAATTATATTATATTCCAATAAAGTTGTTTTTCCTACTTTTTTTTTATCATTCAGCATCGTGTATTTAATTTAGTGATAATGTAATATTGTACTTATGTGTGGATCTTACCTAAGTTAAAGGTAAAGTTTGTAATGGTGCATTGTGTTGATTTCCGTTGTAAATAAAATTGACACCCCCAAAAAATTATGAGTGTTGAACAACTCAAAATCCATGAAACATATGTCCATGGTATACTTTTATTTACTAGTGTTTAGATCGAGTTTTGACATATCTAACAAAGATTGATATGTTACACGATATGATACAAGACTCCTCAATCACACGATTATTGTCCCTCGAATAAATAAGACGCATGCATGCATGCGGGACCCCTTTTCCAATAGAACATTTCTTCTCGATTCAAAATTTAAAAATAGAAAACTTAAAGTATGAATTAGCAATCTCCAGCATCACAAGCCAAAATATAATTGATCAAATAAATGTACGCCCTTGGTAACTCAGTTCTTTTTCTCGTTCAACAGATTATATTAAAATGCACATTTCTCAATTAGAATATAAAATACAAATAAAAAATGCAAATGTCTTTTTGCACAAATGGACCAAGAGCAATCAACACAAGGCCCGATGTCAGAGAATGTTGATAGGCCCAAATAACTTGGGAAGTATGATGAAAATTTCAAAGTTTAAATTATTACATCCAAATATCCATCTCCTACAAACTCTCTCTCTCTCTCTCCAGAAAAATATCCATCATTTGCTAGATCTTGATATACGGTTCTATTTTCATCATGAAATATTATCGATTTATAGAGTATCAATTTTTGGGACTTAAACGAAAGGGTCTTCTATTAATACTATCAATTTTGAGTATTAATATATTTCAAATTTAATTATGTGAACTATTTTTCATAATAATTAATTGCATTTATCATTTCATTGAAAAATAAAATAATAATTCAACCATATATAATTTCTTTCATTTTTTGAATTTAATTACCTTGATCATATAGTTGGCTTGTTCTTGAAATGAACTGATCAAATTGCTGTGTTTGAACATCAAGTGAAAATGGACTAATCCCATTTTCAAATATGCTTTCATTCTGCCTACGAATCGTGGATGCTCCCGTAGCAAAATTTGCACCATTTCTGAAATTCGCCATTATTGAATCCAAATAGGGACTCAAATATGGAAGTGTCAAGTGCTCAGCTGCGCACACAAAATAAACTCATATATATGTTACCATTTCTATTTTTTGTAAAACGAGAGAGATCGTCTACTTTACCAACTAGGTCATCTCAATGGGATAAAATTATAAATAGTACTTACCTATAAAGTCAATGATTAGACGGCCGTCGGAATTTCTTCCGGCGGGGCGGGCCGTGTGAAGTAACTTTGTCCATACGGTGGAGGAATCGGCCAAAACGCCGCAGACATCCCACCGGTGTCAGAATTTGAGTCGCCGAAGTTGTAAATTTGCAGAAAATTGCAAGTTGGCTCCGGAGGGACGTGGGTCCCTCTGGCGCCTAAGGCTAGTGAAACTAGCAGAGTAGTCGCAAAGACTACTCTTGTGATGTGCATATTGCTGTTTAATTTGAGTAGAAATAATGATTGGATTTGAGCAGATTATTTTGGTTGAGAGAGTGTGGATTTAACTAGTAGTAATAGACGAATAGTGAGAGAGAGAGAGAGATTAGAAAGCGTTGATGTCTTCATGCAAAAAATGTGTGATAGATTCTCTGCGAAATTTGGCTTTTTTATTTTGATTTCCCTGAATTTAAGCTATGGGGGTGGCGTTTTTCTTGTTCTAGTCCAGTTTTTTTGTTCTTTGATGAAATTTAAACCGTTGTGGTTTGTTTTTTTTCACACGGATTAATACTTCTTATTTATGTATTAAAAAAATAATTATTTACAATAATATTTTTGTATATGAATCGATGACGTATATTGATTCATACTTAGTTATTATTCTTATTATTCTTTGTCACATAAAGGTTTAATCCGAAAAACATACAAGTTTAAAGATAATGTAATATTGTACTTATGTGTGGATCTTACCTAAGTTAAAGATAAAGTTTGTAATGGTGTATTATGTTGATTTCCGGTGTAAATAAAATTGACACCCCCAAGAGAGAGAGAGAGTTTGAGGAATGTGGTGGGTCAGTTTTAGTTGTTCTAGCTCTTCGGCTTCAAGTTGATGTCACGACGAATTGGATATTGGGCCCAATTCCCCTTAAAAATGCCTTATTAAGGGGAGGGATATACCTCACCATTATAAATTGATTCATGTCAAGATCTTCAACCAATGTGAGACATTTTAGCATGTCAAGATCTTCAACCAATGTGAGACATTTTAGCACGCCCCTCACGCGCAGCGTGGACAATACCAACGCCATCTGTTGACAACGATATTGGGTGGCGCCCATCATTGGATTGGGCTGGCTGTGATACCATATTAGAATTGGATATTGGCCCAATTCCCCTTAAAAAGGCCTTATTAAGGGGAGGGATATACCTCACCATTATAAATTGATTCATGCCAAGATCTCCAACCAATATGGGACATTTTAACAACGGCCCTCGTCTACTCTTTCCTCTCAATTAGGAACTCATAATTTCTTCAACAACATATATATAACTACTGTCCTCCCCTCTCTCTCTCTCTCTTGTGTGTGTGAGTGTGAGTGTGAGTGTGTGTGTGTAATTAATGGCAAGAATGTCAGAAGTACCTCTAGTAGTTGGGAGAGTGATAGTGAGATCAACAAGATGCACAAGAAGATGATATCCAGCGAGTTTGATTTTTCTTCTGCATTATTGGTATTCTGTAAATAGCGGTTTAAGGATTTTTGAATGTGTACGTGAAGTTCTTATGTGGACTGAAATGTCCTTTTACACGTGGCAAGTGGCGTAGTGTCTAAGGAAAGAGGGAGTTATGATGTTGAAGTTTGTATATGTATATGTGGAAAATTATTGATTTTTCTGAGCCCCGATTGTCTTCTACGTGGACGTAAATTTATGGTATAGAAAAGTTCCATTATCTCATATCGAGAGAAAGCTATTTATGTAATGACTCCATTGCAGTTCACTGTGTATTATTTCATGTCTTACTTTTAGTTCATAATGAATATGCACATGGGTATAAATTGTGATAATGTAGAGGAAGAAGAAGAGCAATTTTTTACCATACAATCTGATAGAAGACAATGATGAGCTATTTTCGTAGACATTGATTGCATATTTATGGTAAAAAAACTATACATGATTATTAGACTACAGAGTTATTTTAGGACTTTAACTTTTGTCCTTTTGCAAAAGTAGGACACATTTTTTCGGGCTTCCAATTATAGGACAAAATTTAAAAAATTAATCATCATCAGGACAGATTTGGGCCCAATTTATGATGGTCGGGCTAAGTTCCACGTGTGCTCAATTAAAGGGCCCGATGCCCATGTGTCTGCCCATGTGTCAATTTCATAATAAAATTTAAAAATCAAAACTAATTAATTCAAAATTAAAATTAGTAAAATTAGTAAAATGTGTCTGCCCATGTGGATGCCCACATGTGCTCAATTAAAGGGCCCGATTTTTCGCGCCTTGCTTTCACCTTGTTTCAGAGTCGATTATATCACTTCGATTTAGTCTGGGCAATCGATTTGGGACTAGGGTTCTTCGAATTGGGGGTGAGATATGATTTGGGTTTTTTTTTTTCTGCAACGTGATTTCTTTTTATGGGAGTTAATATTGAATTTACTAATTTAAATTTTGAATTAATTAGTTTTGATTTTTAGATTTTTTATTATGAAATTGACACATGGGCATCCACATGGGCAGACACATGGGCATCGGGCCCTTTAATTGACCACACATGGAACTTCATTGATGACAGAAAGTAGTGAGCAGAAGAAGAAGAGGGTAAAGGCTGATTCAGAAGTCCCGAGGCTTTCTCCTTCAATGAGAAGTCTTTGGCGAATTTGAAGTCTCCTGTTTGTATCATAATCGAATTATGTAGATTCGAAGTGCTGGACGAGGACCCAGGTGAAGATGAAGAGAGCACTGTGCAGAGGTAAATGCCTTCATAATTTTTATTCTTACTCCGTTTGCTTGCTTTAGATTATACTGTAAAGGGCTATTGGCAATTTCTGCATTAGATATTTTAATTTTTTTTGCCAGACAAGATCGTTACAATTTTAGTAATTTCATTTTATAATTAACTTCTTCATATTGGAGCCTAAATTGCTCACTGAAGGCAGTTGAAACATAATATTCTTGAAATACTGTGCATCCTTCTGTTTGGCAATTTCTGAATTTTTTTTTTAAAGAGGGGCAATTTCTGAAAATATAGAATCAGACATATATTGTAAAATTTGACCACTTAATTAATTTCTTATCTAGTTTTAGTGTATAGATTAGTATTTATATATTTCTTAACTTGTTTGTAGAGCGTTGTACTAGTAGTTTCGTCTATTAACAAAACGCATTTCAATATGTGAAGGAGAAGAGTTAAATGTTCATAGGTGTGATTATTTGGTAATATTAATTGCGTTCCTATTTTGTACATGTGCAAATCCCATCTGCATTAACTGCTACAGCTTTATATTCTTTTCTTTTTATGAAGAAATTTATATTCACCCATCAAAGTCAAAATCAAGACTGTTTAGTGCTGAAATTACTGGTTGAATTTTGTTATAGAATTCTGAGACATTTACTATACAGCTGTGGCACCTAGCTAGTTCCAAAATCACGATTTTGAGGTAAATTCCTCGACTTATTTTCTATTTTCTGCTCTCAGAAAGTACAAGCTGCCTATGTCTCATATCATACCTTTCCCAAAACGGAGCGAATTATCTAGTGTCCCCGACTTTCCTCCTGGGAAGCATGTCTCATACAACGCGACGCTCGCGAATCTCAATCTTGTAGAGGAAAATTGATGAGTAAGTAGTTCTGAACTCTTCTTTTCCTTCACATTACCATTTTCTTCAGATGACATGAAATTCTGAACCACCAAACTATACATGTTTCTTGGGTTTGACAGTTATGTTCTGGAATTCGACGATGATGAAGAGGAAGGAGCTTTACCACAACGGATTGTACCGTTCCACAGGGTTGTCGCCCATCCTGAAGGATATCGTCAGTGAGTATATATATGCTAACATTATCATTGTAAAAATATGAGGTTTCTTTGGGGGGAGAGAGAGAGAGAGAGAAGCGTCGCGCGTAATGTATCTATTTAGCCTCATAGTGACAGTAACTAAAACAGGCTTTACCCACTTTGATTCACTGTAGTATTAGTACAGTAATGTAATTGATTTTGGAAGTGTTTGCTTCCATAAGTAGGATTGAAATGACTGAAATGGATCTTGTATGTAAGTAGAGAGACCTGTGTTGAGATGTTGATTGTTTGGTCTTACATTAATGTATGCAAAAAAAGTTGGTGTAATGAAAGATGAGAGCATTCATGCCTGTGAATTTGTGTTTACTGAGAATCTGATATAAGAATAAGAAAGTTTGAAATGACTGGAAAGTGAATGGTGAAAACCCTTTCTCTGCCTCGGCGGACAAGTTCCATCCTACCTGACATGTATTGAAGCAACGGTCCAGATACATCCACATCATAAGTAATTTTGTCATGGCACGTCAGGTCTTTTAATTTTTTATTTTTTTATTATTATGATTACAAATGTAGTTTGAGATGAAATTAGTGTTCTTAAATTGATTATTTTTCAATGACCATAAGGAAATTGAACACTACCTATTATAAAAGGGCAGATTCTTACAAAATTGGGTTTACCCAATATATCCCTATTATTATATTTATTTTAAGGGCAATAGTGTAAATCTATATTAAATTTATTATAAACTTAATAAATTAATAATAGTTCTACTCCTACTATAACTCAACTTAATTAATTAATTAATTAATCAATTAATTAATAGTAATATATTTCTATTTGTACTATATAACTCATAAGTAAAAGAAAAAAGACAACATAAATTTTGGCGGATTCTAACAAAATTGGATTTGCCCAATATATCTCTATTATTATATTTATTTTAAGGGCAATAGTGTAAATCTATATTAAATTTATTATAAACTTAATAAATTAATAATAGTCCTACTCCTACTATAACTCAACTTAATTAATTAATTAATCAATCAATTAATTAATAGTAATATATTCCTATTTGTACTATAACTCATAAGTAAAAGAAAAAAGACTAACATAAATTTTGAAAATTCTGCTAAAATTTATTAGGATATTAATGCAGATCTATATTAATTTTGGTACAAGTTTATATTTTTTATACTTTTAAAAAAAGTTTATATTTTTATTAAGTTAACAATATAATAATTATTAACTTTAATAATTGACATGTCGGCTTTATTATTAAATTTCATACTTTATATTTCAATATTTTCTCTGTCATTGAAACATCTCTTCACAAACTTTATTTTATATTTTATATATTTTATTTATTTATGTAATTTATTATAGTTTATGGTTCTTATTTGTTGATAATATTTAGTTGAGTTGAATTAAGCCGAATACCTTCAAGTTCAACCATGACTCATTTATTAAAGACTTTATACAAGTTTAATCGTATAAAATAGTTTTCTAAAAAAATAAAAAAAATGAGAGAGATGGAGGAGGGGGCGGGGCTGGTAGCCGTGGCTGGTTATAGCGGTGGTGGTGGTGGTGGCGGCGGCGGCGGCGGCGGCTATGAGAGGGAGAGGGAGGAGGTGGCGGCGGGTGGTGGTTCCAATTTTAAAAGTTACGTATAGAATACAAATAAAAGTCACATATTTTTCAATAATTAATCCTATATTAAATATATAATTATGCATAATAGAAAAAAAAATGGCTTCTACATAAGATATGATATAAAAAAATTTAGGTTTTTTTTTCTACTCTTTACACATATTTGCTAACAAATTTAATAATAAAGTCGACATGTTAATTATTAATAAAAAACAATAATAATTACTTCCTCCGTCCCATTTAATTTGTCTACCTACTGTTCGGTACGGTGATTAAGAATAAGGGTAAAAAAATAGAAAGTGGATAGGTCCCACCACTTTTGAAGGGTTAATTCTTTCCTTATTTGGAAGTAGACAAATTGAGTGAGACATCCATTTAAGGAAAGGTAGACAAATTGAGTGGGACGGAGAGAGTATTAAATTGTTAACTTAATAAAAAAATAAACTTTTTTTTAAAAGTATAAAAAATATAAACTTGTACCAAAATTAATAGTATACAACTGCATTACTATAATAATAAATTTTAGCAAGATCTCAAAATTTAGGTTGTCTTTTCTCTTTCGCTTTTGAGTTATAGAACGAGTATGACTATATTATTAATTAATTAATTAAGTTGAGTTATAATAGGAGGGAATATGATAAATTTATTAAGTTTATAATAAATTTAACATTAATTTACACTATTGCCTTTAAAATAAACATAATAATAGCTAGGGATATATTAGGCAAATCCAATTTTGTAAGAATCAATGATTATTAATATTAAAATTTAAAAAAAATTGTCATCAAATATATTTTATTTGTAATAATTAATCATGTTAAACGAGAGGTTATACGTGCAACGCACGTAATCCCCTGCTAGTAATATTAAAAAAATATATAATCAATGGCAAATCACTGTTTAATTTGTTTGTTAAATGCGATCAACTTTATCTATTGCATATTGAATGCATTAGGATTGTTGCTTTAATATATGTCAAGTGGGATGGAATTTGCTATAATCGGTGCTTTTTCATGTAGTTTGTGGTTCATCATATTGAATCGAGTTGAGCTGAATATCCTGAATATTCAAAGCTTTTCTAAAGTCTAAACATAATATGCGTGCTTCTAATTATTAATGTTTATTGAATAAATCTCAAAGGCTACTAGGATTTTGACAAGAAAAAGAAAATGATGCATTTACTTAAGATTATCTACATTAAATAATATAGATAATTTTGTTGTTTCCTTTTCCTTTCTTTGAAATCATTAACAAGTAATTAATAAGGGAATATTAATTAACAATCAAGCACTTAGAGTAATTGGGCCTATGGACATTCAATATGAGCCTTTAAATGCATAATTGCATATCAAATAATTTGGGCTCATAATCAGAGTTCATTTTTGAATTAATTTGAATGCAATATTTTGCAAAAGATTTATAAGTTTGAAAACATAAGATTGAATATTGAAAACATAACATAACAAAAGATTTATAAGTAACGAATTTAATAGCGTTGCTTGAAATAGCTAGAGATAACTTAATTTGATTTAATTTTGTTATTTTTAAATTTAAAAAAATCAAAACAATTTGACAATTCAATTCGATGGTAACATTTAAAAAAGTTGAATGTTCGTGTATTTGAGGATAAAATTAAAAAGTCATATACAAAGTTGGTGTATTTTGCGGCAATTAAACCTAGAATTTATTCCTTTTAAATGTCTATTTGGTGCCACTTGAAGATATTACATTTCATCGAGTCTAAAATCGTCACTTCAGCGGATTTTATCGTTAGGATTTTTTTCGAACTGTTTGAGTCATGTTCCTTTTAATGAGGCTACCTAAGTAATAAATTTTAATATTTGATGCTAAAAGAATTAATTTCGAAACTATGATGAGGAATTTTAAAGCTGAAATTATTACATCATTTTTAGTAGTAAACATTAATTTCTGTCTGAGTCTTGAGTCTGATTCTCAGACAAGACAAACATGGATCATAATATTCATGAGAAAATTGGTATTTTATTTTTATTTTATTTTTTGGTAGAAATTTTGAATTTTAGGTTGATGTTGACTGTTTTTGGTGAAGAATGGAGTATGGAACAAAAGTTGGTGCATAGAGAGGGTGGGTTGATGTGTAATTTCTCCGCCTTATAAGTGTCTCATTTGATTTTATTCTTGTCCCTTAATAAGTGTCATATTTCAAAACTTATAGTAAAATAGTACTTTTCATTTTACCTTTATATAATAATATCAAAAGCTTAAATTGTGTATAAAAAAATAATTAAGGGTACAAAAGGTAAATTTATATACTTTCATGGCATGTATTTTTTGACGACAAGGGATACTTTTAAAAATACGGAAGGAGTAGTCAATATCGATTTATTGTTGACTTATGAAAAATATAAAATATCTTGTAGCACTTGTTGCTGACCATATATGTATTTATGTTATTTATTGTAATTATTTTCCTTTGTGACGTTGAAATCCACAAAGGAGATAGTCTTGCCCCTCTTTAACGTTACAGTAAACCTTTCCAAATAAATGAAGAGTTTTCTTTGTCATATTTTTCAGAAGTAATTTCCACGAAACTATGAACTATGAAGTATTTTCATATATTTGCTGAATTTTATTTGAATTATTTTATTAATTCGATGTAAGTAAGAAGAATTTGGGGAATAACATAAGAACTAGGGAGAAAAAATTTCAATTAATTTTTCATATATCTAAGATTAATTTTCGTTGCATTCTCCTTAAAGTAAATTAATCCTAAATTAAGGTTTATTAATTTCAATTCGGATTTATTTTTCCTTTTAATTAGGATAAATTCTCCCATCGTTCCCAAAAGTGTGGTGCATATTTGATTTGTTGTGAGGTATAAAATATTAGTTGAACGCGAAGCTGTAACTTTTGAGACGGAGAGAGTACTCAATTAAGTTCATAATTTAACTTTAAATAGCTCAATTGTACATGTCTACATCGGTAATGACTATATATGGTTGTCTTACAAGTTGACTTTGACTTAATTTCAGGTCGTCGAAGCAAGAGACTAAGTGCCTTGATGTGAAAGTGAGAATTTGCAATGTAGCAACATAGATGTCTTGCCTTAAGCTATTTAAATCAATTTTTCTTGCCCCTCTTAAACGTTGCAAGGTACCTTTCCAAAGAAATGAAGAGTTTCATTCGTCATATTTCTCAGAAGTAATTTCCACGAAACTATGAACTATGAAGTATTTTCTATATATTTGTTGAATTTTATTTGAATTATTTTATTAATTCGATGTAAGTAAGAAGAATTAAGTTGGGGAATAACATAAGAACTAGAGAGAAAAAAATTCAATTAATTTTTCGATTATATATATATAGACAGTATATTTAAGATTAATTTTCGTTCCATTCTCCTTAAAGTAAATTAATCCTAATTAATTTCCTCAAAAAAAAATACTAATTAAGGTTTATTAATGTCAATTTGGATTTATTTTTCCTATTAATTAGGATAAATTATACTCCTACTTAATTAAGTTCATAATTTAACTTTAAATAGCTCGATGTACATGTCTACATCGGTAATTAATTACTATGGTTGTCTTACAAATTGACTTCGACTTTCAGGTCGTCGAAGAAAGAGACTTAAGTGCATAATTTAATACACTTGGTCTTGGTCTTCGACAGAGATGTCTTGCCTTGAGCTATTTAAACCAATCCCACTAATCTGAATCATGAATAAAGAAATCACGATTTCTGAAAAAGGAATAGCAATGAAATTTCTTTATGTTCTTGTTGTTCTCGTCTGCTTGTTTGTCTCAGGAGA
The DNA here is from genome assembly GCA_031470985.1 of Agastache rugosa. Classification (NCBI taxonomy): domain Eukaryota; kingdom Viridiplantae; phylum Streptophyta; class Magnoliopsida; order Lamiales; family Lamiaceae; genus Agastache; species Agastache rugosa. Next base: position 1,007,668 of record CM062606.1, read on the forward strand.
TGGAGGTGCAGAAGTGAGGTGCATAGAGAGGGAGAGAGAAGCTCTTCTAAGCTTCAAGAATGGCCTCATCGATGATGATGGTGATCTCTCATCATGGCGAAGCGACGAATGCTGCGAATGGGCTGGTGTTGTGTGCAGCAACACCACTGCTCATGTCATTAGTCTGAATCTTGAGTATTTTGGGTTGAGAGGTAAAGTTAGTTCTTCCTTGCTTGAGTTGCATCATTTAAATTATCTGAACCTCAATTGGATTGATTTTGGAGGCAATCCAATTCCAGAATTCATTGGTTCCATGAAACAATTACGCCACTTGTATCTCAGGCGTTGTAACTTTTCTGGGATAGTTCCTCCTCAGATAGGCAACCTTACCAGCCTTCTCTCACTTGATCTCTCATTTAATCCTTCGTTGAGGGGAGAGAATCTCGACTGGCTCTCGAGTCTCTCTCTGTTGTCGTTTCTTGATTTGAGTGACATCGACTTAAGCCGTACCAACTGGTTGCAGCATATCCAAAGTCTTCCTTCCCTACGTGAATTGAACTTGTTTTACTGTAACATAAGTAGTGATATTCATGTTAATCATTCTGCTAATTCTCCTTCCACATCTCTTTCTATCCTTGATATGTCTGGTAATCACCTCACCTCATTCGATTGGTTACCTAACATAAGTTCAACTCTAGTTGAACTAGACCTGTCATCCAATTCTTTAAGTGGCCCCATCCCGAATACAATAGAGAGATTGATTCGTATTGAGCATCTTGATCTCTCATTCAATCCTTCGTTGAGGGGAGCGAATCTCGACTGGCTCTCGAGTCTCTCTCTGTTGTCGTTTCTTGATTTGAGTTACATCGACTTAAGCGGTACCAACTGGTTGCAGCATATCCAAAGTCTTCCTTCCCTACGTGAATTGAACTTGTTAGACTGTAACATAAGTAGTGATATTCATGTTAATCATTCTGCTAATTCTCCTTCCACATCTCTTTCTATCCTTCATATGTCTCGTAATCACCTCACATCTTCCTCATTCGATTGGTTAACTAACATGAGTTCAACTCTAGTTAAACTAGACCTGTCATACAATTCATTAAGGGGCCCCATCCCGAATACAATAGAGAGATTGATTCGTATCGAGCATCTTGATCTTTCCATTAACATGCTTGAAGGTGAAGTGCCAAAATCTCTGAGTAATCTGAGCCGTCTGAGCTTCCTGAATCTACGTGGCAATAAATTCAATGGACTAGTGGCAGACAACATGAGAGCATTTTCCGAGCTTCAAGTTCTAGATCTTTCTTACAATTTGTTGGAAGGAACAATCTCTGAATCCCATTTCATCAAGCTTCACAGCTTGAAGAAACTAGATTTGTCCTCCAATTCATTGCTCATCTTTGATATTGCCCCTGATTGGAGTCCTCCTTTCCAGTTGTATTATATAAATTTAGGAGGTTGCAATGTGGGCCCGTCTTTCCCCGAATGGATTCAAACTCAGACGAATTTGTCATTCCTTGATCTGTCTGGAGGTGGTATAACATCAGATGAAGTCCCAAGGTGGCTGTGGAGTACATCTCCTTCATTAGAAAGACTATATCTCTCTCACAATCAAATTAGTGGCACTATTCCTAACCTCTCATCCATTTCCATCTCCGACATCGATCTTAGCTACAATAATTTCTCAGGTCCCATTCCATTATTTAATCCCAATGCCTCCACTATTCTGTTGAGTGGAAATTTGTTCTCTGGTTCAATTTCATCTCTTTGCAAAATTCCACTATTCAATCAGCTTTGGTACCTTGACCTGTCCAATAATCAGTTGACAGGAGAGGTTCCCAACTGCTGGGAGAAAATGCCAGAATTGGTGACTCTCAATTTGGCAAACAACAGTTTTTTGGGTGAAATTCCTCGCTCTTTCGGCTCTTTACGCCACCTCAATCATCTGCAGTTGCGTAGTAATAATTTATCAGGAGAGTTTCCTTCAACTTTGAGACTCTGCCAAAATCTGGTAATGATTGATGTTGGAGGGAATGAGTTAACGGGAGAGATCCCTTCATGGATTGGTGATATGGATATGATAATTCTCAACTTTGGCAGAAATAGATTGCATGGCAGTATTCCTCCAGCGATATGCAATCTTACTGACATTCACGTTCTTGATCTTTCGATAAACAACTTGTCGGGGAAAATACCAGATTGCTTCAATAATTTCACTGCGTTGGCTCAGAAGGGACCTAGCCCCCCCTCTATGTTGAATTATGGCCCCAAAAACTACTACCAGCAGTATTCGTCACTTCAATGGAAAGGTCAACAAATGGAGTACAAGAAAAAAAATTTCGAGCTTATCAAACTGATTGATTTTTCAAGCAATAGATTGAGTGGAAACATTCCCCAATCCATTTCCAGTATGATGGGATTGATGTCCTTGAACCTATCACACAACAGTTTGACAGGTTGTATGATTCCAGATATTGGTGAAATGGAGATGCTAGAAAGTCTTGATCTATCACAGAACCATCTCTCCGGTGCAATACCCACAAGCTTGGCGCGATTACATTTCCTAGCATTTCTTGATTTGTCTAACAACAATTTGTCTGGCAAAATCCCATCAAGTACTCAGCTTCAGAGCTTCAATGCATCTGCTTATGCTGGGAATGCTGGACTCTGTGGCGACCCTCTGCCATTGTGCCCCGGAGATAGCTTGAGGCCGTCGTCCACCAATCCGGGGGAAAACATGAATGACGAAGATGATAGCATCTTCTCGTTTATGCAAGAAGTCGCTATATCTATGGGATTTGGTTTTGTTTTTGGATTTTGGGGAGTTGTTGGTTCTTTAGTACTGAAGAAATCATGGAGAAATGCCTACTTCAACTTCTTTGATGATGCTAAAGATTGGTTCTACGTCAGGATTGCTTTGTTTGTATCCAAATGGAGACCGGGTTGAAATACATTTCAGGTAATATTTACAACATTTTACTTTGATTTTTTTACTATTCTCGACTTCTCTCAATAACTTTTTCTCGGTTTTTATCAAGATTCTATATATCCTCTGTTTCTGAATAGAGGTGGAGAAGCTCGTGGATGTTAC